>LOEQ01000613.1:300595-310612 GCA_001685075.1 Bramus lutescens | reverse complement strand
GGATGGAAGGGCGGGGCTTGGGCAGGGCAGGGGCGGAGCCCAGGAAAGGGGGTCAGCCTCTAGGGCCAGGGTGGGGGCCCGAGGTGGGGCTCAGAGTCGAGTGCCCACCGGGTCCCTTCCCACAGGAACTCTGTCCTTCTTCAACCAAGTGCGAATGTGGAGCTACGCTACGCCTCTCATGGAGCGAAGGGTCAGCTACTTCCGTTGGGCTTCGAGACACCAATTGCCACCGCAGCCCAATTCGGACCAGAATGAGTCTGCTGCAAGCAGCTTTGTGAACTACCATGAGGCTCCCTCACGGGGGGACTCTGTAACTTCTCAGGACACTGAGGAGTCCCCGCAGCCAGATTCCTCCACCACTGTCCCTGTGACTCCGTCACCGTCAGACCTCCCTTGAGATCCTACATTCTCCTGAGAGCAGGCAGCACCCTCGGGAGACAGGTGGCAAGCCCGTTCCCCTGCCCTAGGACCCACCCCTTGCAGTCTGAGTCTTGGCAAGGAACCCACCCTGGAAGTCTTCCAAATGCTCAAGGCTGCGGCTATGTCCCTCTGAGCAGACACTGGTCCACGGTCCCAAGCAGCCGGAGCAGTGTGGCCCCGCTCCCAAGCTGGGCGATGATCCGCCCCACAGGCCACGCCCCAAAGGCTTTCTCCATCCTTTGGTCCAGCCCCACTCAAGTAGTTCCCTTCAGGGGCCCCAGGTGGATACTCTGCAGCCCATCCTTGGGGGACAGACCCCTTCCCAGGAAGTCAAGGCTTGATATAACATCCCGCCCCCTTCCTGGCTTCCCATACTCTATAAAACCAGGTCGGCAGCCCAAATTTTCAGTGTCCGATTGCTTGTTATCTCTCCAGATAGGGCCAGGTCTAGCCGGAGCCGACTTTCCTGATGTCTCTAACTTCACCTTTGAGATCTGAGTCTTTTCCTCACCAGAGTAGACTCATGTGGCATCCCTGACTTTGTCTGAGCCTTTTGTTGGCATTTGTCTCAGCCCCATCCCTTTGACCACCTGTGCACGTACCCACCCGTCCCTTTCCACAAGCTGAGATCCACCGGGGAGGTCCTGACCTCGGCTGGTTGACTTGGTACCCAACTTCGGAAGGCCAGAGAATGTCAGACCTTAAACTCATTTGCTGCATGGTGGGCTTTATTGGGGGCAGGGGACAGTGTGTCAGTCAGTGTTTTGCTTTATAACTTTGTTTATCCAGGGGGTGAAACTAGTAAGTCTGGTGTAGATGCCCGGTTTCTCGGGTATGCCACATGGAGTAGGGCCCCATGATGTGACACCTTGGAGCATGCCATCACAGATCAGCGGGCCCCCTGAGTCACCCTGAAAGGAGAGGGGCAGGAGTGAGGAAGGTCCTGGCAGTTGGGTCCTGCTTGACAGCCTGGGACCAACTCCAGCTCTTAGGAGTCTTGTTCTCGAAGGGACATAGAGTTAGAGTAGGGGACAGGACAGTCCCTGAAGCCAAGTCAAATAGAAGTAGTACCAGCTACAGGATTCTCCCCTCCCAGAGCTCATCACTCCATAGGGAAGGGCGAGAAGCAGCTGCCTGGATGTGGGGATGAAGGATCTTGTTCTCTCTTTCAGCCCCTTCAGCACATTGCAGGGAGAGGGTCACTCACCACACAAGTGTCTTTTCCGTCTTTCAAGTCTCCTGCACACAGCATCAAGTCGGTCACTGTATGGAAGTGGGCTTTGGCACACTCCTCATTAGGCAAGAGATCGAGGTACACACACTGGAGATCATCTGGGTATTCGACTATGGATCAGGGGGCAAGAGCGTGGTCAGCAGACCCCAGCTCTGTCTCGGCTCCTCCTTCAGACCCAGGTGTCCCTACTCAGGCTTTGTGGCTTGGCCCAGACTTACACTTGCTGGGTTCAATGCTGCCCCAGCCTGAGGCAAGGCAGCTGCTCCCCAGCTTGGGTTCCTCGGTGGGCAGGCTGAGGACCTTCACATAATCTGTGATTTTAGCGGGCTGGGCAAGGTGCAGCATCATCAGATCATTGCTGTAGTCCTCCTCAAGGTTTTTGGTGGTGTTCTTCAGGAGGTCCAGGTTGAAGTTGGGGTGAATGACGCTTTTCTTGACAAACAGGTGCTGAGCTAAGGGTTCATCCTCAAATAGGTTGTTGCGGCCCAGCCAAACCTGGTACTTGCTGGGAGCAGGGAGAGCCATGGAAGGCAGGAGAGACAGAAAGGCACAGAAAGACAGACAGAGAGAGAGAGAGAGAGAGAGAGAGAGAGAGAGAGAGAGAGAGAGAGCAGGGAAGAGGGGGCAGGGATAGGAGGAAGGCTTGAGAACTGCTCAGCTGCAGCTGTGACTGGGCTGAACTTCCCAGGCAGGCAAAGCCTGGCCCACAGCCCAAGGCTCTCCCTGCCCCCCACCCCAGCACCCTGTTCTCCCTCTGTACTCACTCAGTTGCCCTCACCCAGTTCCAGCTCAGACCAGTCTTTGTCTGTGTGTCCTGAGTGGGCAGAAGGCCCTAAGGGGCCAAGCTGGCCTGGGGACAGTGAGGACGCAGGGACATCCCTTCCTAGCCTCGGGGAGCCCCTTGGGCCTGTTCTCCAGCATGGTGGGTGGGAGGGCAAGTGAGACCCAGACCCAGACCCAGAGAAGGCTGGGCAGAGACCTGGAGGGGGAATCACATAGTGGCAGATGGCCACAGACACTCAGCTGTGAGTACCGACAGGGTCACATGGACAATAAGACAGAAAAGAAAGAAATAGGAATCAAATGCAAGCCTGGAGGGAGCACAGGGAGACCCCAGAGGTCATGGAGAGAGGGGTTTATCCCAGCTCTGCCTCTCTTTCTTTCAACCTTCAGCCGGTCCCATCCTCCTGCCCTTCAGAACCCCAGCCTAGCCTGGAATCACATTCTCTGGCTGCCACCCTGCTTCCCTGTCCCTGCCTTGCTCACTCATTGTAGCAGTGGGCAGCTGTGAGCACCCACTCGGGGTCCACCAGGATGCCCCCACATTGGAATTTGGAATAGTGGTACACGGCTGCCATCCAGGGCTGAGAATTCTTCCCACAGTCAAATCCTCCGATGACCCGAGATTGGATGGGAGGTGCAGCACCTGCAGCAGAGCAGTGGGGGTGGGGCTGGCTCAGAGAGGGAGGTGCGCTGTTGGGGGGCACAGGGCTGGGATGGGGGACATTCTGAGGGAGGGAACTCATAAGTGGCTGGCCCTGGATAGGGAGATCTCTGCTGTGGGGACCGAAATAACCTAGCTCCTGGAGTCCGGAACAAGAATCGGGGATGGTTCAGGTGACTTAGAACTGCTCAGGGCCGGCAGGCGATGGCTCAGAGAGAGAGGTGGGGGCAGAGGGAGTCCAGAATCCAGTGGCTCTTAGTCCAATGAGAGTGGAATCGGAGGCCAAGAAGGTTTGGCATTTAGAATTTCCAAGACTTGAGAAGTCAGGGCCTGGGCTGGGTTTTTGGGGTTCTGAGAAGGGTGAGAACTCAGGGAAATAGGCCTAAGTGGATAAATGAACCCAGGAAAGGGAGCCCAAGGTGATTTGGGGGTTCCTGGATTGGGCATGAAGTGCCCAACTGGGCTGGGAGATAACGAGGGGTTTCCAGGTCAAAGGAGTAGGGTTAAGGCTAGGGGTGGGCTCCGGTTAGGTTTGTGGTGGGGGTGGAGCTCCCTGAGAAAAGTATTTGAGATGGAACAAGTAGTGAGAGACAGAAAGACTGGGACGACGTGGGGGAAGGGCTCTGCTCATGGAGGTGGGGACCTAGTGGTCTGGGGTTCTCTTGGAGGCAGCCATGGGGTAGGAATGAAAAAGGACTTAAAACAGGTCAGGCCACCACGGAATGGGGAGGGGAGCAGACCCACTTGGTACGGGGTATTAGGTTCTGGTATTGGGGTCTTTGGGAAGTCCTGGGCAGAGTAGGAACTGGAGCTGTGCAGTGGGACTCAGTCGGAAGGGGACTGGAGCTGCAAAGGAGCCAGAAGTCAACAAGGAGCCAGTGGGTGAGGGTGGGAGGCATGCATGGGAGGGAAGACTGGGCCAGAGGAAAGGGGGGCCAGGCATGGTGGCTCTTATCTGTAATCTCAGCACACAGAAGGCTGAGGCAGAGGGTTGCTATGGGCTTGAGACAAGCCTGGGTACATAATGAGACCTTATTCCCAAGAGTTGGGGAGATGACTTGTTTGCTACAGTACTGGCCATGCAAGCATTAGGACCTGAGCTCATCTCCCTGAACCCAGATAAAAAGCCAGGTGTGGTGAGGTGCATCTGTAACCTCAGAGCTGGGGAGGTAGAAACAGCAGGACCCCCAGGCTTGCTGGCCAGCCAGCCTAGCCAAGTCAGGGAGCACTCTGTTCAGTGAGAGACCCTGCCTCAAAAATAAGGCACTAAGTGACTGAGTAAGACACTGGATGTCTGTTTCTGGCTCTCACTACCCAACACCTCCCCAAATCAGACCAAACACAAAAATCCAGTGAGAAGGGACATGGGCAGATCCCCTACGCCAAAAAGGGGGGAACATATCTGATGTCACAAGCCAAGACTGTTGGTAAAAACTGAGGGACTTGAGAAGATGGGGGACCCCAGTTGTCGGGACTGGAGGGTGCAACTGCCGGACAGCCAAATCTCTAGGTGTGGGGTTTGGGGACTTTGGACTACTAGGCTCTAGAAAAACAGCAAACTAGAGGGGCAACCAAGGTCCCAAAGTCTGGAAGGGACTGGGTTCCTTGGCAAGACTGGAGAGGCCAGAAATTGTCAGATGGCTAAAGAAGAGGAGAAAGTTCTGGAAAATGGGAGGGAACAGGGGCCTGATATGGGAATGAGGACTGTGAGGGACTTGGCATTGTGCAGGAGCAGGGAGGGGGCAGATGTGATTTGGGGTGCAGCTGGGGTAAGGAGAAAGGGGAAGGGATTTTCAGGGCTAAAGGCAACATGAGAGTCGGGGCTCTGACCCCTCCCGCTGCCCTTCCCCCATGTCTCACCAGTCCCTCCCAGGGCCAGGGCCAGGAACAGGATCAGGAACCACATGGTGACAGGTGTCCAGGAGCTGAAGGTGGTGAGCTTGGAGCTGAGGAGCCTCCTCAGGGAGCCTTTAAAAACCCTTAGTCTCCCCCCAGCCCCGCCCCTGCCCTGTTGGCAGCCAGATGCTGGCAAAGGCCCTGCCCTTGCTGACGGAGGTGGACTCCCCACTCCCACCCTCCCAGCTGTGGGAGGGGAGGGACTCATTGCACCTGCTGTCCTGCAGGCCCTAGGTCACCCTGGATACCTTCCCAGGGCTGAAATTGGGTGGGGCAGGGCCTGCTGTTCCTGGAGCTGTGCATGATCTGGGGACCATAGCCAGAAGGCAAGGTCAGGTGGTGGGAAAGGGGTGCAGTAGGAGGGTGCAAGAGCAAGTGACCCCATCACACCCTCAGAAACCAGCAGTTAAAACAAATTCCTTGTAGCCAAAAGGGCTCCAAGGTCCCCGCAAATACAAATCTTGGTTTTGAGAATGTCAGGATTCTTACTTTCTTAGACTTGGAATCTAGATCACTGATTTTATTGTTCCTGTTAGAAGTCTGGGAGCAGGCATGGTGGTGTATATCTTTAATCCCAGTACTTGGGAAAGAGAGGCAGGTGCACTTCCGTGAGTTCAAGGGCAGCCTAGTCTAAATAGTGAGTTCCAGAATAGTCAGGGCTATATAGAGAGTTGTCTCAAAACAAATCAATAAAATAAAATAAAATAAAAAGTTAGAATGCACATTATCATGACACATTCTTTGATCCAAGAATATGAGAATTTAGGCTATCCCAGGAGAGTGTTACCCACCCCAACAGTGCTGGGAGCTCAATGACCTTTCTATTCCTTGTACCCTAGACAAGGATACTCAAGGTCATGCCCTTCAAAGTCCCAAAGATCTGAACTAACAACAGCTTTCCCCAATCAAGATTATCACCACAGACCCTAGTGTGGTGGTGCACACACTTGGGCAGTGGAGGCAGGAGAATCAGGAGTTTAAGGTCAGCTCAGCCACTAGGCAAGGTCTAGGTGCGTCTGAGCTAGGTGCGACAAAGTGTGCGTGCGCGAGTTGGCGGGAACTGGGAATGCAGGTCAGTAGGGGGGTGATTGCCTCGCATGCATGAAGCCCTGGGTTTAAGTCACAGTTCCATGTAAAACCAGGTGTGGGAATGCATGCCTGTAAAACCAGCATGGGGGATGTGAAGGCAGGAGGATCAGGACATCCTTGGCTCACATGAAACAATAGTTAAGTAACTAAAAATATTCTGAGACTGGTGAGATGGCTCAGTGCATAAAGTGTCTGCTACCAAGCCTGACAGTTTTTAAATTCAATCCCAAAAGTAGAAGAAGAAAGCCATCTCTCAGAATATGTCATTTGACCTCCGCACGCACACAATAAATATGTGCAATAAAAATATTATTAGAAGTTGCGATGACAGCCCTCACTCAATCTAATCTGTCTATTTCAATGACCAAGATCAAGGGCTTCAACATTCAGTGACCCCAATAATAACATTTTGGGAAATTATTTTTGGAAATCTAGTGTGTGCTGGGTCCTCTCATGGGAACGTACAGTTCACGAGTATGGACAGAGTGGCAGACACTGCTCTGATCTCTTAAGATGAATGATTCATTTAATATTCACAGACACCCTAGGAGACAAGTGTTATGGTGACCCATTTCACAAACCAAGAATGAGTGAGGTCAGGCCCCTGATCCAATCAACATCCCACATCTGGTCCAAATGAACAAAATCATACCTGAAGTCTTGTTCCGCCACCTAGGGAAAGGGACTCTGGGTGCCATGGAACTGTAGATTTTGTATCCTAGCCCCCCACCCATTTCCCATCATACCGTAAAGAGAGAAAGTCACACCCCTATAGGGACGGTTGGACCAACACTTTTTTTTTGAGACAAGGTTTCTGTGTATAGTTTTGGCTACCCTGGAACTCACTCTATAAACCAGGCTGGCCTTGGACTTAGAGATCTACCTGCCTCTGCCTCCCTAGTGCTGGGAAAACATTGCTTTCTTGGTGTTAAGCAGGTGACCTCAGTGGAGGAGAGGCCCTGGCTAACTGTGAATGCCAATGTATGGAGGGGCTCAGCTCTGTCTCAGGTAGGAATGGGGCGGCTGGTCAGCTATGGGCATTCTTGGTGAGGGTCCTAGGCAGTCGGTCAGTGAGGACCTAGTGGGTGGTCCCAACTAGTCAGTTCCTTTTCATGTTTTCCCGGATCCACTCCAAGTAGCTGCAGACTTTAGTGTAGACGCCAGGCTTAGTGGTAGTATCACAGGGGACGTCACCCCAGGATACGATGCCCTGCAAGGCACCCCTGCAGACCAGAGGTCCTCCAGAATCGCCCTGTGGGGGTAAAGGGAGGCATTCCTCAATATTTCATTCCACGTAGTAAGAGGATGAACAACACCTCATCCTCCTGCCTCAACTTCACAAGTGCTTGGATTACAGTGTGCACTGCCGTGCATGGTGTACACGGTGCTGCAGCTGGAACCCAAGCTTTGTGCATGCTAGGATATTACCAACCGAGTCACACCCCCAACCCACTGCCAACCTTATTCCCACTAACCACTATTCCCCATCTCAATGAAGCCCCAAACCAACCTCACCGTAGGAAACTCCAACATTACCCCAAACCCATCCAAGCCTACTCTGACTCAACACAACCCAAGAGAGCCAGCCCCTGTCCCCAGCTCTGTCTTGCATTATCCAGCCCCACAGAGTGCACTAAGCTCAAGTTAGATTCCATCCACTCCACACATCTTCCCCATTCAAAATCAAACTGAACCTGTGCTCACCAAACTCAATCCAATCCCAGTCTTTACACTTTTCTCACCCCTCCCCCGAACCCACACCATCCCATGCCAACCCAAATATACTTCCCATCCGAGTCAAAACAAATTCACTTCCCTTCTTTGCTCCATTCTGTGCTTCCCCAAACCATATACTCCTCCCCATGTCCACATGTCTCACCATGATTCTAACTGCTCCTGGAATCCCATCTAAACTTAGCATTGGCTCTTGTCCAAAGCAAAGAAAATTTAAGCACTCCTACTTGGCCTATTCTGTCTTAATTAGCTTCAGCTGTCAATCTGACACAGCCGAGGATCATCTGAGGAGTCTCAACTGAGCGCATTTGTAGTGTCTTCATTGTCAGTGTAGGAGGATCCTGCTCACTGTGAGTGGCACTAACCCCTAGGCAAAGGGACTTGGCTGTAGGCCATGGAGTGATGGCTCAGCAATTAAGATCACTGACTGCTCTTGCATAGGACCCAGCACCCACAAGGCAGTTCACAACTGTTTGTAATTTTTTTTAACATTTATGTATTTATTATGTATGCAATATTCTGTTTGTATGTATGTCTGCAGGCCAGTAGAGGGCACCAGACCTCATTACAGATGGTTGCGAGCCACCATGTGGTTGCTGGGAATTGAACTCAGGACCTTTGGAAGAGCAGGCTCTTAACCACTGAGCCGCATCTCCAGCCCCCTTTTTGTAATTTCTATCCCAAGGCCCTCTTCTGGTTTCTATGCGCACTACACTATGTGGTGCACCAAGTCAGTAAGCAGCATCCTTCCATGGATTCTGCTTTAGGTTCACACCCGATTGCTGCCCTGCCTTCCCTCAGCGATAGACTGTGAGTTTGTAAGCTAAAGAAACTCTTTCCTCGCCAGGTTGCTTTTGGTCAGAGTATTTTACCGTAGTAACAGGAAAGCAAACTAGGATACTTCCTNGCGCCTTTACCCCACTTGGCTCTGACCTCACAGGAGTCCGTGCCACCGCCCTCGACACCAGCACACACCATGGTGGGCAACACTCGACCAGGGTAGTCCTTGTTGCAAGATGCCTCGGAGATAATGCTGATGTTGGCACAATGCAACGTATCCGGGAGTCTCACTGAGAAAGACAGATGGCTTTGAGTATAATCTCTCCTTTGGTCCCTGAGCCTCCACCCAAGAACCCTGGAGGACAGTGTTGCTGGGATTCCTAGATCCAGCTCCATCCTTCCACGCACCTTGTGGCTTGTGACTCCCTGTGGTTCCAGGCTTGTTGTCTGACAATAGGCCCCAGCCTGACACCACACAGTCCTCGCCAGGAAATGGGCAACGCGTGGGCAGAGGCACAGGACGCACCTGCGGTGACAGCCGGGCAGGCTGGAGAAGTCGCAGCAACATAATGTCATGCCGATGGGTGCGAGCCTCGTAGCCCGGATGTGGGATGATTTGAGCGACCAACCGCATTTGCTCTGGGCCATCGTGCTTGCGAAGGTTGTGCTCGCCCAGCCGGACTCTCATGAAGCTGGGTGGGCCAGCAGTTACCGGAAAGGAGTAGACAAAGGGGTCAAAGAGTTGACAACCTGCGATTATCTGACCTGTTGAAAACCTCAAAATCTCTTTTCCTTTTCTCGAGTTTTTGAAGCCCAAATGGTTCCAGCCATGGCCCCTCAAGAACCCACAAGTTTCAGGGTGCATGCTTTTAACCCTAACACTTGGGAGGAAGAGGAAGGTAGATTTTTTGTAAGTTTTGGACCAGCCTGGTCTACACAGTGAGTACTAAAGCAACCTGGGCTACACAGTGGAACTTTCTCTCTCAAACAAAACAAAACAACAACAACAACAAACCAAACCAAAACCAAAACCAACAAAAAAACCAGACAAACTAAGCCAGGAGTCCCAAGTCGGGCACACATGCACAACTCAGTGCCAGATTTTCCCCTTCCCTTCTTCAGAATAGAAAATTCCCACCCATTCGACCCCTCTCCCATCAGGGGCCCCAAATATGGGACCTTTGCAGCCTTCTCTTTGCTCTTTAGAGGTGTAGAATCCACAGCCCTTCCCACCAGGGCCTTTGCCTCTGAGTTTCCCATCTCTTAGGAACCGAGAACTTTGGTTACTTCCCCACCCAAGCCCAGCAGTCCATATACCCCAAACCTGGAAGCTTCAGGTCGTAGTCACCCACAGGACCCGCCATAACCTGCCTTTATACCAAACCTAGAAGCTTCAGGTCGTAGTCACCCACAGGACCCG
>LOEQ01000613.1:217252-228527 GCA_001685075.1 Bramus lutescens | reverse complement strand
ATGCAGGATCCCGCTCTGATCACCGTCATCAGAATAGACCACCCCACAGCATCCGCAGCTCCCTCACTGTGCATGCAGGATCCCGCTCTGATCACCGTCATCAGAATGGACCACCCCAAAGCATCCACAGCTCCCTCACTGTTTGTTTTTCCTTTCCTTTTGGTTTGCTGTTTACGAGCACCCAGACTGGCTGCCTGCTTGCTCTGTCATTGAGGTTGACCTTAAAGTATGCCTCTTCTTGCAAAATGCTAGGAGGACAGACATGTGTCGCCACACCTGGTTTGTGCAGAGCTGGATATGGAAGCCGGTGCTCCGAGCGTGCTAAGCAAGCACTCTACTAAATGAGTCAAACTTTAGTCCAGCAAATGCCTTAAAATACCGTTTAATTGGGGAGATAACTCAGTCAGGTCAGTGGTTGCCAAACAGCATCAGGACATATTTGAACCTTGGCGCCCACATCACAAAGAATCAAGGTGTTCTGGATGGTAGGGCACTGGGGCTGAGGTTGGGCGTTGAGGGCTAAGGTTTTATTGCAGTCTAAGAAATGTACCCCGGACACCGTAAAGCAGTTTGCCATGCCAAAGAGGGTGATACTGAAAGGGTAAGGTGTCATGGGCAACGCCAGATGGCACGGTTAGTGAAGAGTGAGGTAAGGTTGTTTGACGAGGAGGAGGCGATTAGTGGCAGTTGTGAGCTAGTCCCAGGCGGAACACAGTCAGCAGTCCCCAATGTGGCCAAGTAGTGTGACATTAAGGAGCTGGTAGGCTGAGCTCAGAGTCGGAAGCAGGAGTCAAAGCGGCAGGTTTGTACTCTTTAGGAGAGGGGACATTAGAGAAGTTATGTATGATCTTAGAGGCATGCGGAATCACTTCCTCTGCCTCCCCTATCTCCAGGGGTTGAGGAATCGAGGTATATTTTCTCTGGATTTAATCCTGTGTTGAAGAAATGGCGGCACTTACCAGTAACACCCATTTCCCCCTGGGTCCACGACATAGAGGTGAAGGGCCCCATTTTGCCAGTGAGGAGGGATTGGAGCAAGGATGCACTTGTGGCACATGACATTGGCAAGACCAGTATGGGCCACCTCCATATCTGTCTGCCTGAGCACAGAAGAAGCAGGTGACAAGTCATGGATTGAAGGAGAAGGAATGGATACGGAGGAGACAGGGATTTTAATTGGCTCCTGACAGCCTGTTATGGAACAATTTCCCAGTCCTTTCCAGAAGGACTGTTCGCTAAAAGTGGAGGTTTCTTGAACCTCGAATCTCCATATATAAGAGTTGCCCTGGACAGAAGCAGACAGGAGTGAAAGGAGAAAAAGGCTATGCACGTATAGCATGAATTCTAGTTGGCCTTAATGGTAAAAACCCAGAGCCAGATATGGGGATTAATACTGAAGATCAGAGAAGCAGAGAGGCCATCCACTAGACAGTTCTTTTACCTCTACAAATGCTCAAACTGAAGGGGTGATCCTGTCCTCAGGCTGCATCTCTAGATTAGCTGTCTCCACCAAACCTCAGACTGCCCTGAGCTCCTGTCTCCTTCCGCCTTATATTCCTCTCTCTGCCTGGTCATATTGGGATCACCTGCTGTGGGACAATAGTCCTTTTATCCTGTCACTTGTATTGTTTTTAATAAAATGCTAATTGGCCAATAGCCAGGCAGGAAGTAGAGGTGGAGGCGACAAGAACAGGAGAATTCTGGGAAGAGGAAAGATTCAGTCTGCAGTTGTCACCCAGACACAGAGGAAGCAAGATGAGAATCCCTTTCTGAGAAAGATACCAACTCACGTGGCTAACACAGACAAGAATAATGGGTTAATGTAATATGCAAGAATTAATTAATAAGAAGCCTGAGGTACTAGGCCAACCAGTTTATGATTAATGTAGACCTCTATGTTTTTTGGGGGGACTGAAAGGCTACAGAACCAGGTGGGATGGAAATCTCAGTCAACAATTACCTTTGTGTGAGCTGTTTCTTTTAGACAGATTCAATCTTATGTAGCCCAGGGGGGCCTTGAATTAACAGAGACCCCTCTGTTTCTGTCTCCCGAGACCTAGGATTAAAGGTGTGTGCTACCACTCCCTGGCCTCAAGTGGCTTATCTCTGCACTCTGATCTTCAGGCAAGCTTTATCTGTTAAAACACAAACAAAATATCACTACAGTCCAGTAGAGTCGAGGATGGCAGACAGGGTGAAGCCTTATTCTTCTGGAACTGGGGACAAGGTTGATCTCAAAGCAGGGTCCTATTGGGACTGATTTATAGAGAAATTGTCTTGATGTAAAGGAGTAAACAGCTTGAGGTGAGATAGGCAAATTCAATGAGGGAGACCCTCAAATATAGTGGCTGTGGGGGTACAAGAATTACCTTGAAGGAGTCCTTTCATTTAGGGGGAAAGGGTGAGGGATGTTGGTCTGGAGGGGAGAGAAGGACCTGATTCCTGATGTTGACTGGGTACAGACAGGAGTTGGCATATGTCTGGGGTAGGCAGTGGTCGGTGAAATTCTATAGGAGGGGAGCAGAGATGACAGAGTAAGGGGCAAGGTGAGGGTTTGGGTGAAAGCGGGGGTCAGAACCAGCTGTCTATACATGAACTCCAATGGAAGACGGAAAGGGGTCTGTCTCCTGTGGAGAGCCCATAGTCTGAGAAGGGCCAGAGGCAGGATTTTTACCCAGGCGAGGTACAGTTCCTGTGGCAGCTTGACAAGGGTGTTTTCTAAGGAGCAGTAGGTTCATTCTATCTTTCCTGAGGACTAGGGATGGTGTATGATATGGAAGTGCCAAGGGATGCTGAGGGCTTCAGATAGGGTTTGAGAAATCTGGGAGGCGAATTCAGGACCATCGTCAGACTGGAGGAAGGCCAGGATTCCAAATAAGAGAATGATCTCCTGGAGGAGGTTGGAGATATTTGAGTCCTTTTGTTGGTGGTGGGGAATGCCTCTACCCACCCTGAGAAAGTATCCGTCAAGAGCAGGAGGTACCTAGCACATGTCACTTTGGGCATGTAGGTAAAGTCAAGTTGGCAGTCAGTTCCAGGAAGAGAGTCTCTGGCCTGGTGAGTAGGAAAAGCAGGTGGTGATAAGTGGAGCTGGGGTCTGACATTTGACAAATTTTATAAGAGGGAGTAACAGCCCTCGAGAAGCACAAGTCTTCAGGATTGGGCTGCAGGAAGGATCCTTGATTAAGTGAGCCAGGGTCTGGCTATTAGGAAAGAAGAGCTGGTGTAGATAGGACAGAATCTGTTGAGTCACAGTGGTGATGTGGGCTATAATGCAAGGGTGTCCTGCAGTGGGTTAGACTGGTGTGGGCCTCCAAGGGCTGCAGCTCTAGCTGCTTCATTGGTTCAGTAATATCTCTTAGAGATGATGGATGGTCTGGTGGGACTGGAAGCTGAAGAAGAATGCTAAAAAGAAATCCCACACTAGCTCAGAATTGAGTATAATAAAGAGTTACTTATTTAGGGGCAGACTCACAGATCACGATCCTCTGTACCAACAGGGAACAGGTACCGAATTACGCCGCCGGAAGAGAGGCCAGACCCATGCTTTACAATGGCATATATAGAATAAGAGGCCATGCCCAAGTGGGCAGGTAACTTAAAGGCTACTGGCAGTAGGAATTCCTACAGCACTTCTCCCTTTTGTTTAAATAAGAAACTTTTAAGCCTAATACAAAATTATATACAATAAGGACAAATATCAGGTATAAAATAAGAATTACAACCAGCATAAAAAATATCAAGCAAGAACCATGAAAAATGTTTCAGTAATTATCCTATCCTAAGGAGTTTAAGTATTATAAATAACTTGGCCAAGTCATGAGAGGAAAGTAACTACAACTATTTAGNGCCCAAGTGGGCAGGTAACTTAAAGGCTACTGGCAGTAGGAATTCCTACAGCACTTCTCCCTTTTGTTTAAATAAGAAACTTTTAAGCCTAATACAAAATTATATACAATAAGGACAAATATCAGGTATAAAATAAGAATTACAACCAGCATAAAAAATATCAAGCAAGAACCATGAAAAATGTTTCAGTAATTATCCTATCCTAAGGAGTTTAAGTATTATAAATAACTTGGCCAAGTCATGAGAGGAAAGTAACTACAACTATTTAGTCTTCAACCCCATCGTAGACCAGAGAAGGAAAATAATGTTACTTGAGTAAGCAGGAAGTGCAGTCAAGCAACTTCCAAAATGTGCAACAAATGACAGAGACAGTGGGCTACCTGGGCAATCGCCCAAAGTCTCACCTGCAATGTTGGAGCAACCAACTTTAGCTAAGGCCGAGAGTAACTGACAGACCATTTTCAGAGGCAGCACATTTTTCAAAACAGTCTTACCCTGTTTTGGCAAAATTTGACAGTCTTTTTTTTATTATTATATCCTGTTTGTCCTGTTCAGACATCGTGAATTTTGTTAGTGGTTGATGCATGGGCAGTTCCTTGACCAAAGGCCAGTTTTGCCAAGAAGAAAACAAACTCTTCAGGGCTCATCATACTCTCGAGAATAGATCAGCAGGAGCAATCATGTCTCATGTCAACAGAACCCTAAGTTATTTAAATGCTATATTCTACAGCTCTTTGAAGTGGTTGAAGATTACCTATCTATGTAGAATACAANCCCACCCACCCCGTCCACTGAGGCAGACAGATCTTCCTTGCAGCCTGAGTCTCTTCCTTTTCCATCTCCCCCTCGAAGAGGCAGCTTCTGCCTCTCCCCACTTCTCCCCTTCCCCCCTGCTGCCTCTCTGCTCTTCTCCCCTTCTCCCTTTCCTCTCCATAATCCCCTAAATAAATATGCAACCTCACTCTGCATGGCTTGCCTCTCCATGTCTCTGTCTCTTGCCTGCTGCTTGGCTCCCTGCCCAGGACCAGCCACCTTTGGAGACCTGCAGAGTGGTCTTGTGCACCATCCCTACCTGGGACTGGCTGCTCTTGGGACTCATGCTTGCTGCCTGTCCCTGCTCGGGGACCTGCACCATGGTCTCGGGACCCACTGCCTGCCCCTGCTTGGGGACCTGCAGTGTTTCTGCTGCTGCAGCAACTTAGGAACCTGCAGCATTTTAAATTAATCCATTACACAATCTCTATGTATCTAAAGAACCTGGCTAATCTAACTATAAGTATGACAAACATGGATGACTATTGACCTATAATTCTTAATACCTATATAAAGACTAAGACTTCATGTTAGAATATTAAACAATCTTTAAACAACTATGCAACAAATGAGGACAATGACCTCAAAATGTAAACAATGTATAAATATCTTGATCAGAGGTAGAAATGTATATTGCAATATAATAAATGTATCCTAAAACTGTATCAATATCCAAGATATCTTAAGCATGCATGCATACAATATGATAAAATAACCTTGCCTAGGTATACAAATATTGTAGACAAAAGTAGTAACATATTCAATATAATTTAAGTTTGTATCAACATACAAGAATCTAAACCAATGTAAATTGCCTATAAATAATAGCTCACAAGTATTCACTCTATTACTCACTATTATTATTAGTGCGAGTAAGCTCACACTAATCTATTATCCCATCCAATTTCCTTTTTCTTCAAAGAGATCCCTGAGCTTACATAATTTCCTCCCAACCCCCAACCCTATACCAATTATAATTAACCCCTAAATGATGTCCCTAAACCTATGACAAACTTTGTTGGGAGAGGGGACATCATCTTCTAGAATTACATCCAGCTGTCATGGGGGCGATGTTCTTTCTTTGGGATCTTGTGAGAGTAAAATGATGGTTAAGTTCCAAGATTACTGTCTGGTATGATTGCAAATGGTCTCTGAGTACTCAATAGGGTTTTTCCGAGGTTCCTACTTGGATTTCTTGTCAGAACGTGGTGAATAAGTGCACCATTTCAGCTAATCAAGTTGGAACCATCTTGAGCAGCTGGTACGCAAAACAAGTCTTATAGTAGCACGATCAGCATCATGACATCATGTCAACCATGTGGGGTTGTTGTTGTGGGACCCCATCTTCTTCCTGGAAACTTCAAAGATTACTGCAGGAAAATTCATTGTTCATTGTGGAGAACTTACACATTATTTATATAGACATATATTCAATGAAAGGTATGATAGAGACAAAAATATGTATGAAGAAAAGTAAAAATTTTTCTAAATTCCCTTTTTCTTTCTGTCCCATACCATGGCTCCTGACATGAGAGAGAAACTTAATTTTTATTTTAACAAGATGCTTGGATTTAGAGAAGAACAGAGCCATTGTCCAACTCCAAAGGCAGCTCTATATATTTATGAATATGTATATATTTAAATGTACATGTTTTGATCACCTGTCCTTATAAGTCATATTCCCTTTTCTTGATGATCCTTATTGGATATTTATTTTTCCTTCTGTCAGCATCTGAACATCCAGGGTCTTTTAAATTTTTAAAGATGTGTATTTTCCTGTAAAGACAAGAGCAAAATTCTGCCCCAACCCTATATGGTTTCCTTACCACCTGTATGGTTGTCACCTCTGTGGAAATCAAGAGATTTCTCTTTTTCATGCCTAATCTTTATTAATTTTGATGGCATCCATAACTTTTCTTCTTCTGTTGAAACAAAAGCAAAACCCTTTCCTCAATATAGCATATCTCCTGGCTTCCATTGTGAGGTTAACACATCCTTGAAGCACAGCGGCTGATTTAGTTCAGCAGACTTTATTATCCAATGTCTCTCTGCTGCTGTTCAAGGTATTATGTAATACTGCTGTCAATAAAGTATTATGGAATCTATTTCTGGGGGTATTTTCCATCCCTTTTTGCTTGTTTAACATATCCTTTATAGTTTGATAAACTCTATAGTTCTATAACTGCCTGACTTGTAGGATTGTGTGGTATACCTGTAATATGTTTTATATTATAATAAGCAAAAAACTGTTTTATTTTCTTAGAGACATATGCTGGACCATTATCTGTCTTTATTTGTGCAGGTATACCCATGATGGCCATAACTTCTAATACATGTGTGATTAATCAGCCTTTTCTGAGCTCAAAGCAGTTGCCCATTGAAAATCTGAATAAATGTCAATGGTGTGATGTACATATTTTAACTTTCCAAATTCTGCAAAGTGGAACACACCCATTTGCCAGATTTCATTTCTATGTGTCCCCTTTTGGGTTGCTCCCTGCAGGTAGTGGTGTTTGGTTATAGAAAGAGCAAGTAGGACATCTCTTTATAATTTCCTTAGCTTGGTGCCATGTAATGGAAAATTCTTTCTTTAAACTTTTGCTATTGACATAATATTTCTTATGAAATTCTTGGGCCTTTAAAACATTTCCAATCAATACTTGATCAATTTCTGCATTACATTGTGCTAGAGGTCCTGGCAGAACCATGTGGAATTGGATGTGTGTTATGTATATGGGACAGGGCCTATTCCTGATTTTATCTTGAACATGTATGAATAATGAAGTCAATTCTGTATCATCTGTATCAGCAGTTTCAATGTACAAGACAACTTTTTCTGCATATTGCGAATCAGTAATTATATTAAGAGGTTCTTTAAAATTCCTTAGTTCCACGAGAATAGCACATTACTCTGCCTTTTGTACAGAAATATAAGGGCTTTGTTCTACCTTACTTAAATCTTCTGATTTGTAACCTGCCTTCCCTAATTTATTTGCATCAGTACAGAATGTATGGGCTCTAGTTATTGGTGTATCCTGTACAATGAGGGGAAGGATCCAAGTAGTTCACTTTATAAGGTTAATTCTATCACTTTTGGGATAATTGCTATTAATCTCTCCTAAAAAATTAGCATAAGCTCTTTGCCAAGGTTCATTGTCTTCTCATAATTTTTTAATTTCATCAGTAGTAAAAGGCACTATAATCTCTGCTGTGTCTATACGTGCTAGTTGACAAAGTCTCAATTTTACTTTTATAATTAATTTAGAGACTTTTTACACATAACTTTTTAATTGTTTACTTGTTTTTTGTGGTAAAAATATCCATTCTAAGATAACATCTTCCCTTTGCATCAAACTTCCTGTTGGGGAAATTCTGGAAGGCAATATGACTAAAATGCAATTAAGATATGGATTCACCCTAACCACATGTACTGCCTGTAATTTTTCTTCAACAACAAGCAATTCCTTTTTTTGCTTCAGCTAGTAATTCTCTGGAAATTTTTAAGTCTTTGTCACCATCTAAGATTTGTTTAAATGAACTATTAGATCAAGTGTTATCCCAACAGCTGGTTGTAGACTGGAAATGTCTCCTAATCATCTTTGAAAGTCATTAAGAGTCTGCAATCAGTCTCTCCTAATTTATGCCTTTTGTGTTCTAATTTTCTGTAAACCTATTTTATAATCTAGGTAATTGACAGAATTTCCTCTCTGTTTTTAAGGAGCATGTTGTAATCCCCATTTTGGCAAAACTTTCTTTACTTCTTCAAAATTCTTTCTAAAGTATCTGTGTTTGAATCAGATAGCAAAATGTCATCTATGTAATGGTAAATTAAGATTTAGGAAATTTTTTATGTAATATTTCTAATGGTTGACTTACAAAGTATTGGCACAGGGTGGGGATATTCAGCATTTCCTGTGGGAGGATAGTCCACGCGTATCTCCTAGTAGGTTGAGAATATTATAAGTAGGTACTGTGAAGGCAATTTTTTCTTTGTCCTTTCCTTGTAAAGGTATAGTGAAGAAATGATCTTTCAATCAATAACTATAAGAGGCCATCCTTTTGGTAATAGAGAAGGCAGAGAAATTCCAGATTGTAGAGAGACCATAGGTTGAATTACCTTGTTGACAGCTCTTAGATCTGTCACCATTCTCCATTTACCAAATTTCTTTTCAACAACACATACAGGAGAATTCCAAGGGCTGGTTGATTCTTCAATATGGTGAGCATCTAGTTGCTCCCGTACCAGCTGTTCTAAAGCCTGCAGTTTATCGTCTTTAATCCATATTGGTTTCTCAGTTAACTATTTTAAAGATAGGGCTGTTGGTACTTCTAAAGGTTTGCTAGTTGCTTCATGTTCTAGAACAGCCTGAATGTCTGGTGACCTTTGTATATAGTACCTTATAATATCCTTACCAAATTTATGAGTTTCTGGGACTGCAGGAATGTTAATCTGGGTATTCCATTGCTGCAGCAGGTCAAGATTCCATAAGTTCATTGCAATATTAGCCACATAAGGCCTCAGATTTCCTCTCTATCCTTCTGGCCCTATGCATTTATTCCATCTAATGGTTCATTTCTCTTGAGATAGGGCTCCAATTCCTCATAATTGAACATCTGCCTCTTGAAAAGGCCAATTTGGATGCCATGATTCTGGAGTAATGATAATCCTGTCCATACCCATGTCTATCAAATTCACAATGACTGTGCCTCTAACACTCCAGTATCTAACACAATGGCACAGCTTGCTTTTCAGGCCCCGTCAAAGGAGCTGCCATCTGTGTACCAGGTATAGATGAGCCGGCACAATGTGCCCTACTGCATGGGTGAGGGATGGGGCAGTAGCTCCTCTAGGGTTTCAATGCAAGAATGAGATGTGGAATAGTTGGTGTTTGGTTGGCTAAGAAGATTTGAAATGCTGAGTGGTGGGCATGACTGGAAAGCAAGTATGAAGTCTTTTACTAGTGCCACCTGGAGAGAGAACACAGGAAGGAGGCAGAGTTTGTAAGCCTTTATGTGTTAAGAAGTGGGACAGGTTTGGGGAGGAGAAGAAGAAGGGTAGGTGACCCAAAAGTTAGCTTTTTATTTTTAAATTCGAGAATGAGGAGCTTTGCAGCTGCTAAAGCACATATGCAGGGTGCCCATACCTGGGTGGTAAGGTCTATTTTTTTTTGACAGGTATGCCATGGGTACAAAGGAAGGCCCCAGTTGGTGGCTTAGGATCCCAAGGGCATATCCCTCTTCTTCTGTTACAGAGAGGGAGAAGGGGCGGGTTGGGTCAGGTGCTGGGTGGAGGAATTGGAGGTTCTCCAAGAGGCATCCCAAAGGGGAGCCAGGAGTCATAGATGACAGTGCTATTACTACGGTGAAGAAGAGGTGGGGAGTCCACGGTCTGGGGTCAAGGTGTCCCCAGGACCCAGGGGGATGAATGAGGAAGGCACAAACCCTACAGTGGGTTGTCACCTCACTGGTCAGGGTCAGAGCTAAAAAGCCCGAGGAAACACAACACCTGGTACCAGGGCTTTGAATGAATGCAAAAGGTGAAAACGGAGCTCAAAACCAGTCCCAGCCAGGTGTGAGAGGTAAAGTCAGTGAAGAGGGTCAACAGAGCCTTAAAGACTGGCTGTGGGGACCTCCACCTCCAAGAATACCAGAGGGTCCCGGAAACTCAACGGTCACTTCCTTGAATTCAGGAAAAACTTAGCAATGGCTGATCAGTGAGCCAGAAGAGGAGTTCATTGTTGGTGGACTGGAGATAAGGGATAGGGTCCCTGTGTGGCGTAGACTCCCAAGCTGCGGAGCACATAGGCTCCAGGACATCCTCCTAAGTCATGCGGCACCAGTGTTGGGGTTTCACAGCGGCAGGAAGGATTCCTTGGCAATTTGGGGTCAAGGAATGCCACAAAGTCATGCCATGCAACAGACATCGCTAGGGAGATGTACTGGGGAGAGGGGTGTGCAGAGGCGGCCTCTAATCGAAGGTAGAGGGGAAAGAGGGCAGGCCATGGAGACACGGGCACTAGCTTTCTAAGGCGTGTAACCCATGTGCATAGGGAGAACACGTGACTCCTGGTGACAGTGGAGACGTGTTGCATTTGGTGGCTGGTGATGATGTGACCCTCGTCACTGGGTTACTGACAGCCATCTTAGGCGGTGTTAGCTTCAGACCCAGGGCCTCCCCATGCGAGGCAGGTGTTCCGCAGAAGCCACACCTGCATCCTGCCTATGGGTCTGGAAGAGTGTGCTGGGGTCCCTTTCACCCCGTGGCCATTCGCTGGCGCCACTCTGGCTCCCTGACTTGTTTCTTCCAAATGTGCAGGACTCTGAGGTGAGACTTCTGTGCCTCTGCACGTGGGAAACCTGGCTCCTCCTGCTGGGCACCAGGGCTCAGGGCAGAGGGACAGGGGGTGGCTCCAGTTTCACTGATGGGAGGGTTCTCCCTCACATCCCACACTGCTGACTGCAGAGGCTGTTGTCAGGGTCTGTTCTATCAGTCATGGTGGTGACAGCAGCAGTCCCTGAACCAGTGCCAGGAGCCTGAGAGGTGGGGAGACTGAGGGGAGGTGAGGGGAGGTGAGGGGAGGGGAGGTGAGGGGAGGTGAGGTGAGGGGAGACT
>LOEQ01000613.1:159173-173686 GCA_001685075.1 Bramus lutescens | reverse complement strand
GGCCAAGGCAGTTTCTTTATTAACCAATGAAAGTAACACATAGACAGATGACCCTCCTACATCACCTGCTTATTTTTTCTGCTACTGAAGTAACTAAGGTAACAGACACCTTCTTGTCCTGACTCCATGTCTGCTTGGACTCTTCTCAGCCCTCAGCCCTCCTCTGCCAACAGCCATGTCTATCTTGGCATTACATTTGAATTTCCATGGCCCTGATCATGATCCAGATACAGTCACTAAAATAGTTAATATTTATACAAACTAAACATAAACAAAATAACCAAAAAGGCATAAATCAAAATTAATTGTCATGTTGTATCTGAAATAGTTACTACGTCCTATCAAAAAAATGTTGTAAGGTTACTCTGATCCTCAGCTAATATGGAAGCAATTGCATCTTCTGCCTTTGAGAACACTATACCCTCTACACGGGGCAGTGGTGGCATGCACCTTGAATCCCAGTACTCTGAGTTAGGTGGATCTCTGAGTTCAAGGCCAGCCCAGCTTACTGGCAAGCTCCAGGTTAGCCAGGGTTATACAGAGGAACCCTGTCTCAAACAAACGAATAAACACAACCAAACCAAACAACAAAGCAAACCAAACAACAACACAAAGCACTGTACCCTTGAGTTTCAGCGCAGAGAGCCACTCCGAGTCACTAGCCCACTCTCGGCCTCTGCCTCAGTAAAGGGGCAGACCGTAGCTTCTCACCCATACTATACCACTCCAGAAAGAGTTTGAGGAGATTATCTCCGAGGGGCCAGGAGTCCATGGTGGATATCAGATTGGGTTATAAAGCAGTGGACATAGCTAGGCTTCTAAGGCGCAGAAACGGAATAATGAGAAGCAATCTCTGCGTACATTTTACTGGTAGGAGTGAATGAACAGTTATTCCTTGTTTCTGCAGTAAGTGCTCTCAACCACTGAGCATTTTTTCCAGCTCTATAATATCCCAAATAAGAACATTCACACTACAAAGGAGAGCACATCCCAAGGGAGCTTGGACAGTAAGTGACCACATTTGCATTCTTTCTGCCAACCACACCGATGGGAGTAGGATTGTATTCTATACCCTACAATCTCCCTGGGATGCAGTGGTTGAGCAGAGTATAGTTAGCAATGATCTGTGCTCTGTGTCACTACATTTATTAAGCACCAATGTCAGATCTGGGCATCTGATGGTTCTGAGAGTTAGGCGGGTCTCAGGGAGAGGGGATCTCTAGCCAGCCAGGGGTCGGGGGAGTCATAGGTCAAGAACTGGACATCTCAAGTCAGGGCTGCTTGTTTTTTATGATGTTTTGGATCCATCTGATATAGGTGCAGACATCGGTGTAAACTCCGGGCTTCTTCTTTGATCCACAGGGCATGTTACCCCATGACACGAGGCCTCGGAGATGACCTCCACATACCAGGGGCCCTCCAGAATCACCCTATATGGAAGAAAGAAAATCAGAAACTTAAACGGAAGGGTAAGAAGGGAGAGGAGGAATGGGGTAGGAGAGTTAGAGATACCCAGAGATGGGAGGAAAGACTGGTATGGTAGTATATGCCTGTCATCTCAACTACCCAAGATGCTGAGGCAGGAGGATTGCCAATTTAAGGTTAGCTTGTCCTACGTAGGAAGCCCCTGTCTCAAAGTAAAAGTGGGGTGTACCTCACTGATAGAGCACTGGTTGAGCAAGCTTAAGAACCTGCACTCAGTTCCCAGTAAAAGACAGAGGTAGATGGGGTGCCCAAGGGCATCAAGTTCCATAAAGGTACAGGTGGGAGAGACGGTGTTCCGATAAACCATCCACCTGAGAGTGAAGGTGGTAGGACCTATTCCATCCCACAGCAAAGATCCTTAAAACTCAATAAACAAACAACCCAAAGACGTCAGGAAGACCCTGAAATTGGCCAGATGCACTCGACCCCTCCTTCTCCAAGTTTATATAAGCGGTAAGGACTACTGAGAGTCATTCTCAGACAAGGCGAGCTGCCTGGAAGAGGCTCTGACTGCCTCAACCTCTAAAGAGAGCCACTCTCCAACTTGCTGAACTGCCTGCAGGCTGTGCAGCGTGCTCTGCAGCTCTGACTTTGGTGAATTGTCATCCATGCTGGAGTGCTGGAGTGAGTCATTTCTGCTCCTGTAAATAATCTCAATAAAACTCTTTGGCTCACCAAGTTGGACTTTGGTGCCATTCTTTGGTCAGTTGCTGGTTCCCTGTCTGGGATGAGTAGATGCTTCTTATCACTGCAGAAAGAGCTCACAGGACAGAGAGAGACACCATGGTCCAAGAGAGAGAGAGAGAGAGAGAGAGAGAGAGATGCAAAAATGCTAAGATCAGCAGGAGAGGTGGGGAAGGCAGGAACTTAAGAGGGAGACAAAACTTAAGGCTCTCCATCCCTAGTTCCCAGGCCAACCATGTCTACCTGTTCTTTCTTTGTCCCCAAATCACTATCTCACTTTCTTGGCCTGCTCACCCCCACTCTTGTTTAGTGTGTTGATTTCAGCCCTCCATGGTCTAGAGTCATTCTGGCATAAAAAAGAGTCTGGAAGGATAATAGCTGGGGAAGCTCCAGGTAAGGTATTGAAAGCTAGATGGGTGTGGTGGCGCATGCTTGTCATCCCAGAGGCTGAAGCAGAAGGATTTCCCAGTCTGGAGACGAGCTGTGAATGAGCGCCACAGGAGCCTGGCTACGGGGTTTGAGGCATCAGCACAGAGTCCTTCTCTTGGCGGCTGTGATGCCCTCTCATCTGGAGCTCAGCCATTTCCAAGTGGGCTCCATGGCTACAGTTCTGAGGAATGATGGCTCTTTGTAGCATCCATTTGGCTTTTGAGTCTCTCCAGTTATTCAAAACTTCAACCAAGGTGACCATTCACTGGAACTGTTTCTTAAGTTTTCAGGCTCACTGGGTTCACCCATATTTGCCTAGCCATTGTAATGTCTGGCTCTTGGTGTCTGCCTCTCTGTCCTCGCATCTGAACTGCCTGTTTCTGCTGGGTGTCATGTGTGTGTGTGTGTGTGTGTGAACATGCGAGAGTATTTGTGTATACAGGTATGTTCGTGTGCACGGGGTGGCCAACAGTCGACTTTAGGTATCCTTCCTCAGGAATCATCTGCTGCGTTTTTCTGAGACAGGGTCACTCACTGGCCTGAGCTCACCAATTAGGCCAGGTTGGCTGGCCAGTGAACCCCATCTCCCTGTCTCTGTCCCCTGGTACTGGGATGACAAACACATGCCATTATGCCCTTCAGTTTAGGTCCTCATGGTTGCCTGGCACGTGTTTTACAGGCTGAGCCATCCTCTTAGCCCCAAGCTGGCTTGCTTCTTTTTTATCCTTCTCTGCTTATGTGAGATGGAGTCTCCCTGTCTTGTCCTCCAGTGCCCTCCCAGCTGGCTTTCTCAACCTCTGCTCCACTCCTTTTGCTCTGTGTCTGTCTTCCTGTTTGCGGTTGATGGGTCTCTGCTCCCATTCTCACCTGGCAGGAATCGTTCCCTTCTTTCTTGTCACCTGCGCACACCATGTTTTGGGTGATCTTACCAGGGTAGGCATGCTCACACTCCTTCTGGGACACCAGTTGGACATCAGCACACTGAATGGTGTCTGGGAAGTCACCTAGGAGGGAGACGGGCCAGGCTGTGGGAGCCATTTCTCTCATGTCTTCACCCCCTTCCCCCATTTCCTATTGATTCCATTTTTGTTTCTCTCTCATGCTTGGAATCCATCTTTCTTGACACTATCTCCTGATTGCTCCTGTGGCCATCATTATTGGCCTGACGTCCTGACTAATCATTACTTCTCCACGAATTCTTAGTCGCCTTTCATTTTGTGGCTGTCTTCTCCGTGCTATTCATCCATCCATATTCGGTCCAAATCCTCAACCTTCTTCTCCTTCCATTCATCTTTTACTATACACAACCCACCTGCTGGTCCTCTGCATCAGCATCTTCTCATAGCCCACCGTCTACCATCCACCTCTGTCCTTATGACCCCTCCCTTTGCTCTCGCCGGCCCTGCCAACCGTCTCCCCTCACTAACCATTTTCCATCTTGCCCCAGCCGAGGATCTGGCAGCTAGGCTTCTCCTCAAAGCAGTCTTTCCTCAAGGGCAGAGGCTGGATCTTTTGAGAGAAATTGACTTTGTTTTTCAGATGCACCATCATGATGTCGTTGTCATGGGTGTCAGGGTTGTATCGGGGGTGGATAATTGTCCGATCCACAGAGATCTGCCTTTGGAAATTCTCTGTTTGCCGTAGGTTGTGTTTCCCCAAGAGCACCTCCAGATTCCTGGGAAGGAAGCAGCTAGGAATCACCTATGGCGCTGAGCTTCACCTGAGGCTCCCAGAGAGACCATCTGCCCCACTCCTCTCTCCTCCCTTGATCTTTCCCAGCTCAGTCAAAGGCAAACTCATTCTTCTAGAATTTTGCTTTTAAAATTTCCCTATGGCACTGCTTGACATTCAGCTCTGTAGCTGCACCTTCTACACACACAGATTCTACTGATCACAGATCAAAACCAAGGCAGCAGCTGAGCATGGCGGTGCACACCTTTAATCCCAGCGCTCTAGAGGCAGATGCTGGGGGATTTCTATGAGTGTGAGGCCAGCCTGATATACGTAGGGAATTCGAGGCCAACCAGGACTATGTAGAGAGACCCTGACTCAAAACCAAACAAGCAGCAAAATATGGAGAAAGGAGCTGGCAAGATGGCCCAGCAGGTCCAGTGACTGCTGCACAAGGCTATGACCTGAGTTCAGCCTCCGGAACCTACGCGAAGGTGGGAGGAGAGGACCCAACCCCACAAATCATCCTGGGACCTCCAGAGGTGCACCCACACAAAACTATTAATAAATAAACATCTGAATATGTATGGGGAAATGTGTCGCTATTAAACATATACAGATTTTTTTCTTGCTATCTTTTCCTGAAAAAAGTAGTTTAGCAGCTACTTATGCAGCATTTACACTGCCAGGGGTACTACATGCAATCTAAGAATAATTTTATTTATGAATTTATTTTTAAGATTTTTTTTATTTAATTATGTGTGTGAGTATGTGGGGCTCACATGTGTATTTGAGTGCAGGTGCCCATGAAGGCCAGAGAAGGTGTTGGATCTCCTGATGCTGGAGTTACAGGCAATTGTGAGCTGTCATACTGATGCTGGGACTGAACTCTGGTCCTCTGCAGGCATGTGCTTTTAACCACTGAGCCATCTCTCCAACCCTATTTTGTTAAAGATTTTATTTAATTTGTGTGTGTGTTTATTGGCATGCATGTGCAGAGGCCAGAAGAGGGCTTTGGATCCCTCTGAGCTGGAGTTACAGGCATTTTCAGGCTGTCTGGCAGGTGACATAGGTGCTTGGATCCAAGATTTGGTTCTAATGATCGGGAAGCAAGTTAAGCACCGAGCTATTGCTCCAGCTCCTGCTTTTGTTTTTTGGAGAACATCTCTTGTAGCCCAAGTTGACCTCGAGCTCCCTGTGTATCTGGGGATCAGCTTGTGCTTCTGGTTCTCCTGTCTTTATCTCTCAAGTGAGAAGACTACAGTGATACGCTACCGGACCCAGTTTGGGAGATGCTGGGGATGGAACCCAGGGCAATCACTCCACCGGCTCCTGCATTACCACTCCCTTTAGAGCTCCTGCAAGGATATCCATGGACTACACACGAGTGTTGCACTATTTCTTTCGCAAGGGTGCTAAGTATCAGCAAATCTGGATATCCCCCAGGGTCTTGGAACCATGGCTACCTGGCTGATCAAATGTGCTTACAGGATGGTGAGTGCTCAGGTCTGCCTCCCTCCTGAAGTCTGCACGGTACCCTCTGGATCCCCTCCATTCATTTCTCCAAGAAAGAGACACTCACGGTTTTTTGCAGTGGGCAGCTGTGAGCACCCACTGTGAGTCAACGAGGACCCCACCACACAGCAGGTGGCCTGAGGTGTAGAGGGCAGCTTGGAACGGATGAGAGTTCTTCAAACAGGGGCCACCGTGTACCACCTTATCCTGCTCCTCCGACCAGGCTGAGAGAAGGAAGATCTGAGTGAGAGAAGAGCTCAGAGAGCCTAGACCCTCCTGAGACGAACCGCAATCCAGTCAGTCCTAACCCCATCCTCACCGCCAGTCCAGCTTCCCATCCCTCCATTCCACCTCTAGCCTCTCTGCCTTTTTTTGTTTTGTTGTTTCTGTTTTGTTTTTCAAGACAGGGTTTCTCTGTGTACTGCTAGCTGTCCTGGAACTCACTCTGTAGACCAGTCTGGACTCCAGCTCTGAGATCTGCCTGCCTCTGCCTCCTGAGTGCTGGGACTAAAGGCACGAAAGACATGTGCCAGCACCCCTCGACAGCTCCACCCTCAAACCCTTTCCAGACTTGTCCTTAGCCAGTCCTCTCAGGGCTCATCTCAAAGCCATCTAGTCCCACCCTCAACTACCATCTGCCAACAATACCCATCCATCCACAAACCATCTCCTCTTCTATGATCCTTTTGTTACCTGAGTTAGCAAGAGCCAAGCACGTGGCCAGCATCTTCACCATCAACATCTTCATGGTCGCCTGGAGTGGGGAAGCCAATGATTATGTTAGTCAGGTTCTAACTTGTCTAGGACCGCGCCCCGCTCCTTCCTCACCCTCTCTGTCCTCTCTGTCCTGTCCTCCTGCCCTTGTTTGATCTCTGCCCTCTTCTCACTTCCTGGTTTCTCATTTCCCAACGCACACCTTGAATCTGAGGGTCCTGTAGAGCAGATGCAAGGCAGGATGCAGACCAAGCCCATGGTTCCAGCTGCTCTGGGGAAGAAGCACAGCCAACCTTCCTGCCTCCCCGGACTCTGGTCTCCCTTTCTGCTAACAGAGAGGTTAGTCCCAAGGGGTCACCCACATGCTTCCTCTCAGTGGGACTTTCCTTTTGTACCTTGGCTCCATCCTTACGTTTCACTCACCCCACACCTATAAGTGTTGTAGTGCATATGCCTTACCGTTCGTGGCGGCAGCGTACCTGCCAACACTTAGGTGGGAAAAATGACACCACCTATCACAGGAAGCCAGAGGCAGAAAGAGTCAGCAAGGCGGGGTGTTTCACGGGAGAAGGAAGACAGCAGACTAATGAAGGTTGCCTTAAGATCCGAGTTTCACAGGGTAGGAGACACCTGGGTGCAGGGCCCTTAGCAGTAGAAACGGGAACCTGCCTCACGCTATGGTCTCCCAGAAAGAGGCAGGCTCTGTTCTCAGGCTCTCCCAGCTTCCTTTTAACCCCTCTCTCTTCCAGCCGCCTAGCCAGGAGGAAGCCAGACACACCCTTTTCTTCACCCAAACCTCCCACATACATTCCTTCTGTCCCATGGTTCTGCTCATGGTGACCCCTGACCAGATAACTACAGGAAGGCAGTGCCTAGCTCTGGTCTGTAGTGACCCTGGATCTCTGGGTCCTGAGGGACGAACTGAGTCTCTTCTCCTGGGTCTGAAGAAGTGCTGAAGCTTGGACCCCTGAGTCTGAGGGAGGAATCCTGGACTCTTGAGTCTGAAGAGGACAGATGAGCCTGGAACCTGATCCAAAAGAAGAGGGTTGAGACAAACCTGCGGGGCTGAGGTAGAGAGAAAGGGAGCTCCTTCTTAGTTTTAGATTTGCAGGATTTGGGACATAATCTGACTGAGTGCTGAGTGCCAGCTCCCAGGTTAGTCAGTGGTGCCCCGACCTCCACAACTACCCTGCCTATACCCATTAGGAAACCCGCAGGACCTCCTCCTGGGCTTGTATCTCTCAGGCACTGGAACCAGCTGCCCAGTTCAGTGGGTAAGGCTGACTCATCAGCCTGTCAGTCCCTCTGTGGGTGCTGAGGACCTCTACATCCCCAGAAGAGTGGGAGCTGCATGCCTACTGTTGAGAAAAGCTGTTTCGCTGAGCTGTCCCCCACCCCTAACCCAGTGTGGGGAAAGAGACTTCCAACAATCAGCCATTGTCTGTCCCCAGAAATGTGGGGCCACACTCCCAGCAGTTCCAGGAAGAAGCGCGGCTGGCCGGCTATGCCAAGGACTTCCCTTTGTGCCAATGTGACTAACAAGTCTTGCTGGGGCCTTGATCTCAATATTTTCGAGCTCTGGACCCTCTCCTCCAGGACTGCCCCACCTTCAGCTCCTCTGGCCCCGTTCTGTGTCTGCCTATGATGGAGAAAGCTCCATCTCAAACATATTTGCCTCTCTCAAGCCTTTGCTCTGTTATTTTCTCTTCTTTTTCTCCGTCCTTTTGTGTTCAGACTTTCTCTGTCTCTGCCGGTTTCAGCACCTCTATTTCTTCCCTCTCCCTTTCTATCTCTGTCTGTCTGTCTGTCTGTCTGTCTGTCTGTCTGTCTGTCTGTCTGTCTGTCTGTCTGTCTGTCTCTCTGCACATGTTTTTATCTCTGTCTTTCTCTCTTTATGTGCATTTGCTTATCTGTCTGTCTATATCTTTTTTCTGTTTGCCTTTCTACCTCTCTGTCTCTTTCTCCATTTCTCTGGTTCTGCTTAGTTTTCTCTCTAGCTCTGACAGAGGAGAGAGAGAGAGAGAGAGAGAGAGAGAGAGAGAGAGAGAGACCCCATCTCTTTCTGTCTTTGTCCCTCTTGATTTCTCTCTGTTTCTCTCCATGCCACTGTGTCTCTGTCTCATGTCTCTGTCTGTCTGTCTGTCTGTCTGTCTGTCTGTCTGTCTGTCTCTTAGCCCCCCTGGACTCTACATATCTTCTGTTTCTCTGCTGTCTCTTTCCCTGTACTGTTTGGGGGAAATGTGTGTACCCCTGATGTGCAGTTCTATTCCTGGGGTATGAGAAGAGATGGCATGCTGTGGGGGAGGAAGTGAGGTCCAGGAAGGCATGTAGTCTCCCTGATGCTGCATGTACAGAGAGACACACGGGTAGAGAGGATTCCTGACATGTAGGAACTGGGGAGCAACCCCATGAGAGATAAGTGGGAGCACTGCAGAGCTTTATCACAAACTGGGAGGATTATGGGAGGTGCCTTTGAACTTGGGTCTGAGAAGCAAGAGTCAGGAAGAAGAGAAGATGCAGGTGTGTGTGGGAAGAGCAGGCAGCAGTCAATGTGGGCTGCAAGGGGTGGAGGGACCTGGGGAAGGGTGTGGGGATACGGAGGGGAAATGGAGACATACTAGGAAGCCAACAGGCAGTAGCAACAACAAGCATGAATAATGTGCTCCTCAGCGTTTGCTGGGCATGGCACCTCATGTGACCTTCTCCTGATCTCCTATATTGCTCAGTTCCCATTACTCTGATCAAGAAGTCTTAGTTGGCACTTCATGCTAGGTCTCTCCTGACCTTAGCATCCTCTTGTATCACTCTACTTCCCCTGACACAGTCAGTTCCCCTCACACAACGCACTGGCCATTCAGCAGCCCCATTGCCTCCCTTCTGTGGGGCTCACTCCTCCTTGTGTCCGTGTTCTGGCTCCAGTTCAGACTGGTTCTTCACCCACTTCAGCACTCCCCATCTTCTGGGTCACTCACTAGGCTACAAGAGGGGTCTCCTTGCACTCTGCCTCTGCCTGAGACTGGAGGACCTTCAGAACTAGGGATTTGGGGATGACTCAGTTGTAGAGTCCCTTGCTGGAGATGTGGCTCAGAAGTAGAATATGTTCCTAGAATCCCCTAGTGAGGGGCCTGAGATGCGGCTTATTGCTAGAGGCCCTACCTAGGGTCCCACAGTGATGGTTGTGTTGTGGCTCAGAGGTAGAACATTTGCTTAGAACCCCCAGTGATAGTCTGGGTGTGGCTCAGAGATTGAGAACATGGCCAGCATGAGCAAGTTCCTCAGTTACATTCCTCAGCATTATCAAGTGGTGTTACATGTTCTTACTGCAAAGATATGAAGTAATGTCTGTGTTAAGTAGTTTTGCTTAACCATTCCATATTGTACGTGTACATTTATTGAAATACCATAAGAATATGTAATTTTCATTTATTCCTTGAAAGTAAACTTAAGAAATAAAGAAAGAAAATAGCTAAAAAGATACAGCAGCAATCGATTGAGTTTGGTGGCATAGGCCTGTCATCCCAGCTAGTTTGGGGGCTAAGGCAAGAATACTGCAAATTCAAGCCCAGCTGAGGCTACAGGGTGAGACCCCATCTTAAAATGTAAAGGAAAAAAGAAGTTGAGGTCACAGCTCTGCGGTTCAGTATTGACCTAGCAGGTTTGAAGCCCCCGTATGGTAAAATGAAACAAAACAAAATCGAGAGTTCCTTTATATATAACTCAAGATATTAAAGGTGTTATCATCCATGACGCAGTGACCCTGGCAGGTCCCACGGTGGTCTCCCACTCATCACAGGGCCTGCCGGGGTCACCTGCTGCAGCCGCTCATGGGACTGGCCTTGGGTCACCCGTTATGAATGATAACAAAAGGTACATGAATTTCGAATAGGAAAGTTATCAAAGGCCCATTTGCCTCATGTCCTGGCAGACAGAGTGCTTAGAATCGGATCGGCCTTTTCCACTTAAACCCAGCTCAGTGGGAACTTAACCTAGTCCTTTCCAGCCGTGGAGGCCCAAGAGCAAGGACCCTGGCTACACACTGCTTTGACCATCCCTGACACCTTTCTGTGCTCCAGCTCCGGAGAGCACAGCAAGTGGCCTGCCTGAGTCTCTGCTTCTGAAGCTTCCTCTTTGCTCCGTGCTCTCCGCACCTTTCCCCGTGGACGGCCTCTCCCTCTGGTCTTGGTCGGAACACTGCGTCTTAGATCCAGCTTCTGCTGGACACCACCCAATGCCACCTGTCCCGACTGGGTTAGTCATTCTCTTGTGTGGGCTTCCACAGGTGTCTCCTTCCAGGTGTTGCCCTGGACCGGAGCCATTTGTATCAGTGTCCATCTTCTTCACGGGATCTTGAGCTCCACAAGGGCATGGACTGTGCTGACTCACCGCTGCATCCACAGGGAACTCAGGAAATGCTGACCTATGACTCCTTTGCCTTCATCACATCTACTCCCGGGGTAGACAGGAAAACCCAGGCACAAGGTAGGGAAGGTCATCACTTAAGCACAAGCACACAGGAAGTGATAGAGACTGCATGGCACTCAGCTTCCAACACTGAGGTATTCCAATCCACCACAAGCCAAAATGGCAGCATTCCAATATGAGGATTGTAATATGACCTGCCACAACGTGTTATAGTCTAATCTGATGTATTCTTTTTTTTGTTTGTTTTTGTTTTTCGAGACAGGGTTTCTCTGAAGCTTTGGAGCCTGTCCTAGAACTAGCTCTTGTAGCCCAGGCTAGCCTTGAACTCACAGAGATCTACCTGCCTCTGCCTCCCAAGTGCTACCACTGCCCAGCTAACCTGATGTATTCTAACACAGTGTATTCCAACATGGTATGTTCTAACATTGTTCCAAAATGGGGTCTTTCACCATAGCAGTATCTGAACATAGGCATATTTCAACACTGCAGTGATTTGGCCCATCTCTTTACAATTCCTTACCACAATACAAGGTGAATAGGCCCAGGAGGAATCACTCATGAGGGAAAAGGAGGGGACGCATAGGATTTGAGTCTCTCATGGTCTACTCATGCCCATTCCTGTCCCATTGCCTCCTCTCTACTCCCACATTCCTAGTGGGGTTAGAAAATCTTTAAAGAGAGAATGAAGCCCTCCTATCTATGCATCTGCCAGTGACCTTCATTGTCTTCCCATTCTTATCTCTGGTCAGACCGTGCATGATTAAGTGTCTGAATGTTTGTGTCTGAATTGACTTATTCAGTCAAAATCTTCAGTTAAAAATAATTAAAGGAAATTTTATGCGAGTAAACAGGAAAAAAGTAGGAAGTAATACAGAGTGAGAAGCACCTCTTGCTGGTGCTTTGTGCTGTGTCTGATGCTGGTCCAGCACTGTTTACATGTGAAACTATTTCATCTTTATGATGATGCCAAGAGGTGGGAGCTTAGCCTCCCACTTAAAGGATGAAGGAACAGAGATGGGGAAAAAGACAGCAGGACAGTAGGTTGGGGCTGTAGCACAGTGTTAGAGCTTCTACTTACCCGGGGGAGGAGAAAGAGAGAGGAGAAAAAGAAAGAGAAGAGGGGAAGAGCCAGAGAGAGAGGGGGGAATAAGGTGGAAGGGGTGAGGGAGGGAGACAATAGGAGAGGAAGGAGAAAAGAAGAGAGGTAGAGAGGAGGAAGAGAAGATGGAGGTGAAGAGGTGAGCAGAGAGAAGGGGGGACATGGGGAGGAGATGAGAGGGATAGGAGGCTAGGGGAGGGAGAGGAGAAGACAGGGATAAAAGGAGGGGAAACCAGGGTATCATTGGAAAAATTGGGGTTTCTTATATTTTGGCTGTGAGCCTAGCCTTTAACGACTGAGCCATCCCTCCAGGCCAAAAAATTGGGGTTTCTATTTTGAATTGTTAGTCCTGTTAATAAAAAAATTTAAAAACAGACTTGGGTGATAATTTTATTAGAATTTGGGGGATGGGTGTATATGAAATTATAAAAAAAATTAATCAAAATATTGTCTTAAAAAAGAAGGCAAGCTGCCTAGTGGAGAGAGAGAGAAGGGCAAGAAAAAAGTTACGGTTCTTACTGGCATGTTCGGCAGTGGAGGCTGGCAGGCTGCACAGTGGAAGGGGGAGGGGTCTTCAGAGAAAAAGCGAGAAACCCTGAGTGTCAGGGCAAGTATACCTGGACTTTGAGCAGTATCCAAAAGAAAAAGATGGAGAAGTCACGCAGAAATGCAGGCAGGCAGCATGAGCTGCTATGTGGAGGAGGGGTTTCTGGGAAGGGTAAATTCATGATCACATTAAGGGGATAATTATTCCTCCCTTCGCCTTAGCATGCCTTCAGGTGAATTGGATTTCCTATGAGGTAGATTCCTGAGCAGGTGATTGGCAGTTCCATCTGGATTGACTGTGAGGAGATAGTTGTCTATAGCAGCCTGTCATGTTCTAATCTTTGAAGCAGATCAGTGTCGTGTCTCCACCCAGACCAGAGGCAGATTCCATTCTTTTGACCAGAAGGAAGTCATTCTTTTTTAATGGTCTTCAACAAAGACCAGCTGTCTCTGCCTTTTCTTTCCCTCCATCCCTCTTCACCTCCCTTTCTTTCTTTTCCTTCCTTCCTTCCTTCCTTCCTTCCTTCCTTCCTTCCTTCCTTCTTTCCTTCTTTCTTTCTTTTTCCTCCTTGTTCACAAACACTGGACATTTAATATCTACAAAGCTGATACAACACATGTCATGCTTTTTTTTTAAAAAGCATCTCATATTAGTCTTTGATAGCTTCACACATGCACACAAAGTGTCTTGATTATACCCACCCTTTATTCTGCCTCCTACCCCCTCTGCACACCCCACCTTATCTCCTCCCCACTTTCATGCCCTCTTCTTTCTCTTTTTCCTTCTTTTTATTTTTGTGGGGTATTGAGTCCAGTTGGTTCTGCCTAAAGAAATGTTGGTGGATCTTGTTGACTTGACCTCATCCCATCCCCTCCCTTTTTTCTCCTTTCTACTCTCCCTTCTTTCTTCTCCTTTCACACAGGTAAGCATCCTTCCTGTGTGTTCAGGAGTGCAACACCAGACAGTCATGTCCAGACAACGTTTCACAGTGCGCTGCCTCACCCTCTTATGTTCTTTTGCACATTCTTCTTCAGTGTTCTCTGAGCCTTGGTGTTCCTGATGTCGCTGTCCCATTCAGGGCTGACCGCTCCACAGTTACTTACTTTCATCACTTTGACCATGTGTGACTCTCTGTATCTCTTCCCACTGCAGAAAGAGGTTTCTCTGGTCAAGGTTGAGAGCAGTATGAATTTAGGGCACAATACAAACATTTAAAAGGCAGCTTGACAACATGGCCTTTTAAACTAAACTACTCCCACCCCAGACCTTATGGCCTCCCAAGCCAAGTGATCAGGCTTTCAGTACCAGGCATGAATTTCCTCCTCTGAAGCAGGCTCATCACCCCCAGAACACCTCATGCCACTGATGCACTTGTCATGGTACATCTTGCTGATCCCCACATTTTAATGGGTTCAGAGATGCTTCTCTTTATAATGTCACCAATAAACAAGAGATGGAGTCCATTCATGAGGGAAAGCACCATCCTTGTTGGCCTCCAAGGCTGTTAATCCCTGTCTATTCACATAACAAGAAAGGAGGGGGAAGAAGAGGCAAGAGGAGAGAAATAGACACACATTGCACATGGTGGCACACAGCACAGACCCCAACCTCCTCCCTCAGACCCAGCCCTCCTTTCTCAGACTCCAAGGATCCATACCCTACCCTTCCTTCCTCAGACCCAGGAGTCCAGTCCCTGGCCTCCTCTATCAGGCTTGAGTCCAGATCCATCATTTTCTGGACCTGTGTCTAATTTAAAGAATACCAAGGGACATCTGGTTGTTTCTAGGCTCTGGCTATTACAAACAATGCTGCTATGAACATAGTTGAACAAATGCTTTTGTAGAGATAAGGTATCTCTTGGGTATATTCCCAGGTGTGGTATTGCTGGATCCCGGGGTAGGTTGATCCCAAATTTCCTGAGAAACCGCCACACTGATTTCCAAAGTG
>LOEQ01000613.1:135639-157836 GCA_001685075.1 Bramus lutescens | reverse complement strand
GACTTCCCACAGGGCAGGGAACCCTGACTGCTCTTTAGACTGGAAATGGAGGGGAAGGGGGGAGGGGGAGGAAAATGGGAGGAGGTGGAAATTTTTAATAATAGTAATAAAAAAAGATACTGAAAAAAAAGAATACCAAGGGAATCTGGAATTCCAGCTTCATGGAGTTTCATCAGCTTTTCCTCTCTCCAAACTACCCAAGCCATAATTCAATCTAAAAATTTAAAGGGCCTGGCATGGTGGTGCACATCTTTAATCTCAGCACTGGGGAGGCTGAAACAGAAAGATCTCTATGAGTTCGAGGTCACCCTGGTCTACATAGCCAGTTCCAGGCTAGTCAATGCCATATAGTGAGACTCTGCCTCACAAAGGTCAAGGGAGGGATTTGGAGATGGCTCAAGATGTCCAAGTGTAGGCACAGGAATCTGAGTTTGGATCCCAATACCAGCATAAAACACAGCATGTGGCTGTGCATGTGTTTGTAATCTTACTTCTGAAGAGATTGAGACAAAGGATCTCACATACTACCCAGCCCTTTTATCTCTAGAGAGTGAGAGACACTGTCTCAAAAATAAGATAGAGATATCCAGTTTCAATATTCACATGTGCATACATATACACACACACAGACAAAACACTTAGAAATAAAATAAAACATAACTTATAAAAAAATAACCCAGAGTCACAATGGAGCCCCTGAGCCTGGCTACAGAGTCTGTCTGATTGTGTTACGAAGACGTAAGTTCATGCTTGGGTTGGATTGTTCCGAAAGGGCTTTGTTTTTCTTTGACCAGACAGTAGACTTAGAGTTAAAACCAGTAGCGTCTGGAACTTAGCTTCTTGCATTAAACACCTGCTTGTGGCACCTACAATCTATTTGTGTGTGTGTGTGTGTGTGTGTGTGTGTGTGTACATAGTAGCTGCAGCATTTCTGGCTGACTGACTGAGTGCAGTCAGTGGAGTCTCTGAAGAAAGAGTGATGGGAAGAACCCAAGTGATGTTTGTGGGAAGAGATTCCGGGAGAGAAACAGGAAGAGCAGGAAGGAGGGGCAGGCCCTCAGTTAACTGCATCCCTTTGTCAGCAGGATCTGAGGTGCCACTGCCCAGAGAAGGAAGGCAAGTGACTAGGTGTGGCTCTACACTGAGTCACAAAGCATGCCTCTCTTCCCCTAACCACTGGGGAGAAGCCTTCTCACCACCATCTTTCTCTGGACCCCAGTTTCTGGATGCTGTGTCTTGGATGACCCCCAGAGGACCTAAGCATTGCATCCTCCTCATCCCTCTGTCACTCGAGAGAAATACAGGCCCTTCCGGTCCCTTCACCTTGGTGATGTGTGTACTTGCCTTCCATTTTCTCTACTCCTCCCTCCATCTCTAGCTCCCCTTTTACAGGCATGGAAAACAGAAACCCAAGAACTAGGGAAAAGCATTCAGCCCATCAGGGCCAGGCTGAAAACAAGCTACAATGTTCTTAAAGATTAAAAATATTAAAGATACTTTTTTTACTTTTTATTTAGTTTTGTGAGTGTGAAGGTACACATGTGCCATAACGCATCTGGATGTCAGAGGATAACATGGAGGAGTCAGTTATTTCCTTCTATATTGTGGACCCTAGAGATGGAACTCATTCGATCAGGCTTGGCAGCAAGCGCCTTTATCCACTGAGCCATCTTGCTGGTGCAGCTACATTTTCTTAGCCAACTCTTCCTCATGGTCTTCCTCCCTCCACTATCGATGCTTCCAGTTTCCCCACCGTTATTTTCCAGGCTATGAGCACACACATGAACATCACTTGGATTTTATTCTGTATATGTTTCACTTGACATGTCCAGTTCAAGCCATTTTGTTTGTGTCCCCATTAAACATCATACAATAGCAGCCACCTTGCCTAAGGCTGATTATTATAGCCTAGGCATTATTTTTCACGTGTTCGTAATATTCTGAGAGAAACCAACCTACCATTTAAATAGTCAAAACTTTGGAACACATAAACAGCTTCTATTCATTTTTCCCTCTATAATAAGTAATGTAATGAATCCAAACTTGGTTCTGTTTTTTAAGAACTCCCTGGAATTGGAGGGCCTGAATCAGAGGCCGTGAGTGAAGGCTGCGAAGTCACCACCACTGTCCAATAAAGGGCTGTAGGAAACACAGCTCTGTTCTTGAAAGCGTTGGACTTCTGGCACCTTCCACAGTCCTGGGGTTCCTTAGTCTTTGGACTTGATTTGCTTTTAGGTCTCTGGGGTTCTGATTGGTTTATAAACTTGGCATTGTGTTGAGTCTTCACTCTATCTGGGAGGCAAGGGAGTCAGACAGGACTTGACGGCACTGCCACAGGTGTCCTTACTCTACACACATGTTCTTGGAGGCACACAGCTTGACTCTTGAGTGCATTAGCGATAGGTTTTCATGGTGTCTTGCAACCACTTTGTGTACTTGCAGACTTGAGTGTAGACTCCTGGGTCATTGGGCTGCCCACAAGGGTAGGTTCCCCAGGACACCAGACCTTGAAGGTTGTTATTGCACACCAAGGGTCCTCCTGAGTCACCCTATGGGGAACAGAGGAGGTTATCTTTAGCTTCAGAGGAAAGCTCTGTGACCCCTAGGTCACCTTCAGACATCATCTAGTTCAGTCTTTGTCTTGATAAACGGCTAATGAACTCATCACCTCTGGGAACTCATGGGAGAGCGGGAATTTCATACTGTCATGGTGATGACCTGGGTTCCGTTAGATCCTCTTGGCAGGAAAGGAAACCCTTGGGCTGTCAGGAATCTGGTCCTGGCCCGGAAGAGGGGGTATCCTGGTTCACAGGGACAGGAATATGTCTCCTACCAGTGAGTCCTTCAACAAGCAACTTAAAATCCGTCCTGAGAGCTGGGGGTGGGAAGAAGGAGGATGAAGAGGAGGAGGAGGAGTGAGGGAGGAAGAAGAAGAAAGAAGAGAGGCGAGGAGACGAGAGAGACAGGAGGGAAGAAGAGGAGAGAGGACTGGGAGATCGGAGAGAGCGTGAGGGGAGGGGGAGAGAGGAAAGGGAGACAAGAGACAGAAGCCAGTCCAGGACAGAGACAGCAAGAAGAGAAAGGAGTCAAATAAAATTAGGAATAAAAAGAAAGAGGTGAAAAAATGTTGTCCAAAGCCAGGCTGGTGATGAAATGAGAAGAGATGGGGGAAGTGGACGGCTCCGTTCTTGCCCCAGGACCAAGTCCATGGTCAGGCATCTGATCAGGCAGAATATGTCAGTGGTCATCACAAAAAACGAGTTAAAAATGAAGTGGAGGCTGGACACCAGCACTCCAGATCAGGAGTTCAATTCCTGCCTCAGCTACAGAGCGCTCAAGGCCAGACAGGGCTACAGAAGACTGTCTGAGATGACTCAGTGGTTAAAGCACTGTCTGCTCTTGCAGAGGACAGTAGGTTCAGTTCCCAGCACCCACATGTAGCTCACAACCACCTGTAACTTCAGTTCCTGGGGGCTCTAATACCTACTTCTGGCTTCTTTGGGCACCAGACACACATGCAGTATACTAACATACATGCAGGCAAAAATATTCATACATATAAGAAATTTCAAAATAAATCTTAGAGACAAAATTTAGCAATAAATGTTCCCCCCTGCAAGCTCTGCCCCGGCAGGTTTATACCTATCTGAGGCAGGTATATTGCTTTGAATTTGACATCAGCCTTGGTTACATAGTTCTAGGTTAGCTTCGGTTACACCAGTTCAGGCTAACCTGGGCTACACAGTGAGTTACAGACCAGCCTGGGCCACAGAGGAAGACTCTCTCAAAAATGTAAAAGTAAAACAATATCAATTACTGAGTTTTGAAGCTTCTGCAAAGTCTGGGCTGGAAGAAGGAGGCTCACTCACATGGCCACCTCTGTGTTTCTCAGATCCACTGAACTAGTGGCCTGTGTCTCGTTCATTCCATGAATGGCTGCAGCTGTTGACCAGCAGAAAGTGAGAGAGCTAAGGAGGTGGGACCTGTGGCATGGCCAAGAGAGGCTATGTGGACAGAGGGGGCGGGGCATTAAGGGCTCACGTTGCAAGTGTTGGTCTTAGAGTCAGGAATGCCAGCACACAGCATGGTTTTCCCCAGCAGGTCCTTGTACACCTTCTTGCACTCCTTGGAGGAGATGAGCTTCACATCCGAGCACATAAGGTCCGAGGGAAAGGTCACTGTGGGGAGGAGGGCATCAGCCAGTGCTGTGTAAGGGACTGGGTAGGATGGGAGCGGAGGGTAGAGGGCTGGGATTTCTGTTATTGAGGGAAGAGTCTCACCATCTGGGCTGGTTGTGGTGCCCCATCCAGAAACAGTGCAGGATGTCCCTGGAGGTTCACAGCGTGACGGAATGTTGACTTTCTGCACATTGGATGACATCTTGACTGGCGTGTCCATCCTCACAAGCATGATGTCATTGGCATGGGTCTTTGTGGAGTAGCCGGGGTGTCGGAATGATCGCGTAGCCTTAATCCTCTGGGCATTCTTATCACCTATCTTATCACTGCCCAGATGCACAGTGTACTGACTGGAAGAAGGAGGTGACACTCAGAGAAGGAGAGGAGAGGAGGAGGAGAGGAGGAGAAGGGGAAAGGAAGAGGGACAGGGGTTGGGGTGGGGGAGAGACCCAGAGAGTCAGACACACCCTGCCAGGCCTTGCAGCACCTACCCCATTTTACAGTGGGCTGCGGTGAGCACCCAGCGTTCGCTGACCAGCACTCCTCCACAGTGGAGCTGATCACCTCTGAGCAGGGCCACCTGCCATGGATGGGAGCCTTTTTCACATGGATAGCCATCTATAATTCTATCTCCATTTCTGTCACCCTGGTCTGGACAGAGACAGAGACACACATGGGCACCCAGCATCAGGGGGAGACAGACACTAAGCAGGGATTTATAGAGTCAGGGATGATACTATAATGTTCAAGAGGACAGACAGAGGACAGGAAGGAGGACCATGCAGAGGAGGTGAGAGTGGACTAGGGAGAGGCACGAGACCACTCAGAAAACCCCACGATCACAGTACACACAGATCACCACAGACTGCGGAGCCTGTCTGAGACCGGAAGAGAAGACAGCACAGGTTCACAGTCACTGGGTCATCCCTCCTGTGGGGGGAGCAATCTGGGCGAGGGGATTCTGAGTCAGGGTGTTGGGGACACTGGGCAAGCTCTCACCTTCTTGTCCAGCAGTTTCCAAGGCTAAGGATAGCAACACAGTTATCAGGGGAGGGAGCCAGACTCCCACCATGGTGTTAGTGGCTCAGGGCTGCCAGATGAGAAGCTAAATGTTGCCAAAGCTAGAAACATTGAGAGAAGAGGCATTAAGATACAGTCCTACCCTCTTCCCTCAGACCCAGGAGTCCAGGACTCAAACTGCTTCTCTCTGGAGTTCAGAAAGCTAGACAGAGCCTCCTCCCTCAGACCCTGGGACTCATGCTCTCTCTGCTCTTTCAGACCCTCTCCCTGGACAGCACCTAAGCTCCTCTCCTTCTATCCTGTGGGTGGATGCCTAGGCCCTTTGCCCCTGAGAGCCTCCTGTCTCCAGGACGATTTGTGCACACCCCGGCTGAAAGTCCCTCTCACCTGGGAGTGTCTCACTTGGTTAAGCTCCGTCCTGGGTCAGGAGCCCAGTGCCTTCAGCTTTCTGTAGGGCTGGTCCTTTTATACTACCTCTGCCCCCGCACCACCTCCAGCACCCCGGGGCACAGGTGGAGCTGTCTCTGGGTGCCTTCCCTCTGAGTTTAGGGTTATCTGAAATCCCTGAGGCAGCTGTAGCAGTAGATACTGCAGATCTCTCCCTCCACCCTCTTAACTGCTGCTGGGCCTGCTGCCAGGCAGGGTGGCTCCCGTGCTGCCGCCCCCACACATTCTGGCTCCACCATGTCAAGGGGTCGCTCCCTGGAGCAGAATTGAGGCAGGTGCAGAGGGAAGAGGTGCATCAGTTTGGAGCCTTACAAAAATAATTTTCTAACTCTAACTTTCTCTCCAGGTGACCCAGCCCCCACACCATGATCATGACCAATGTGTTGGAACTCCTGCTGCTGGATCCAGTCCTGTCTTCGAGGCTGAACTCACTCCCAGCCCAAACAAGCATAAAATTTAACAGAAGATTCCACACCCAACACCAGCAGGATGGATGCCAGTCTAGTCTCTGTCCTCGTGTTCATTTAAAAATCTTTAAATTACATTATTTATTGTCTGTGTGATGCACGCAATGGTGTCCATGTGGAGGGCAGAGAACAGCTTTGAGGAATTGTCTCCTTTCATCATGTGGGGCCTCGTTGCAAGCGCCTTTACTCTCCGAGCTATCTCACCAGTGGTCATATAGATCTTTAATCATATTATACATAGGTCTCTCCACATATTATGCTTTTATACCAAAAATGTAAACATCAAACATTATCTAATAGAATCTTTACCCTCATCCCAACAGCTTTCCTTATTTTGATTCTTTTAACAAAAGATTCCACTCTTCCTTACTTTGGGGGGAAGGGTTTTGGGGATTAAACCTAGAACTTTGCACATAGTAGGCAGGGGCTCTACCACTGAGTCACGCCCCAGCCCCTCACTGGGGGATTCTAGGCAGGGGCTCTAGCACTGAGCCACACACACAGCACCTCATTGATGGATTCTTTTGCTCAAAAAGAGACACCGGAAGGCAGATGTGGTGCCACATGCCCGTCATTTTAGCACTCATAAGGTGGCAGCAAGAGATTGGGAGTTTTGGGTTGTCTTTGGTTATACAGGTGGGCTCAAAGGACCACACCAGATACTGTCTCACAAAAATACAAAGGGTGGCTCGGTTTTCATCCTGCCTGCTGGTACTCCCTTTCTGGGAGCCAATTCTGAGACTGTGGTAACCTTATTAGGACCGCTAGCTTAAGTGGCAAGGGAACAGGTCAACACACTGTGAATGAACAGAAGTGATCTGGGTTTTCAATTTGATTTCTGGGTCAGGAAATACCCAGAAATGGCATGTCTTCCTCTCCTGACTCATCCAAGCATCCTTCTGGGTTATAACTATTCAGTCTTGACAACCACATTCATCCTTCCTAATGCCTTGGTGCTGATTACAAGACCAACTCAAACGTGGCCCTCAACATGAAGCCAAATCTGGTTCTAGACTTTCTCCCCCGCCCTCCTTTGCCAGAGCTCTAGAGCCCAGTTTGCCTTGCACTTGTGACGCTCCTCCCTGTTGGAATAGCAGGCCTGTGTTGGCATGCCTGTCGGGAGTCCAACAATAAACCACAGGAGTCAATAAATCCAAGTCTTTTTGGTGCTTAATTTCTTTACAGTCCTCATTCCATATCCTATTTCAGACCCAATCTCTCAAACACTTGAAAGATCTGTATTGAGCACCAACTGTGCACCAGACTGGCCAACATGTCAAGGATACTGACACGCATACACTTGGATAGAGTGCCTTTTATTTCAAGGTGTTGACAAACTTGTGTAAAAACAATAATCAAGTAATTCGTGATATTACTTGATGTGGAGATTGCTCAGTGGGATAGGGTACTTGCTTTGCAAGCTTGAGGACCTGGGTTCAAATCCCATAGCACCCACATAAAAAGCCAAACATGTTTGCATGCCTTGAAACCCCATTATTGGGGGTGGGTGGAGACAGTCAGATCACAAGACATTGCTGGTCAGTCAGTGAGCTGAATGGCAACCTTCTGGCTCATTGAGAAACCCCATCTCAAGGAAAGTGATAGAGGAAGGCACCTGACATCCTGCTCTGGTCTCCTCAGCATGAGCATGGGTACATGCACCTCCTTACCCACATGCATGCAGGTAAATAGATGTGAAGTAGCAAAATATACAAGGTTGTCTTGGTTACTTTTCTGTTCTTGTGCTAAACACTACAATCAAGGTGACTTGGAGAAGAAAGACTTTGTTTTGGCTTATGGTTCCAGAGAGTTGGCATCCATAATGATTGATAGCAGCCAGGGCAACTGGAGCAGGAAGCTGAGAGCCATGCCCCCAGCCCCTCACTGGGGGAGTCTGGGTCGGAGCTCTACTGTTGAACTACATTTTGAGGCCACATCTCACTCTGTTCCTCCAGCCTGAACTTGAACTTACTTTATAGCTGAACGTCTGTACCTCCTGCTACAGCCTATTTCCCTGGTGGCTGGGATGACCACCTGCTCCCCTGAACATGACATGACTTCCTGACACACTTTTGATTCTTTCTTTCAAACCAACAGAAAGATAATTTCTGCCATGTTTTCCTGACACAAACACCATGATAATTATGTTCAAACTAAGTTACTAAGGCTCAAGATACTTACTCCTGTACAGTCTCAAGTCAGATGCTAGAACACAGACACCATCATGGGACTCTGGCCCGGGGGTGTCTTTGCCTTCCCAACTGGGACTCCCAAATCAAGCAATCGGTGGAGCCCTGGAAACACTCCACAAACCAGGCAGGTATGGTGGTTGTGACTGGAATCCTAGCAACTGAGGAGGAAGCAGGAAGACCAAGAGTTCAAGGTCAATCATTTGAGTCTAGTTGGGCTACATGAGACCCTGCTGCAAAGAAGTCAGTGGAGTGAGGAAAAGAGCTCTAGTTTTGAAAGACATGTTTATTTTGGAATCCCTAGATGTCACTATGCATGTCTGTCACTCTGTCACAGTCTTCATTAGTAAGGCTGCTTTTATGACTGAACGCTGGTCCAGGGAGCAGGCGAAACATGTGTGTGGTGCTCACTGTTGTTTTCTTTAGCAGCCAGCCCACATCAGCTGGCAGTGCTTAAATAAATAATACTTTGCAAAACATCTGGCACCCACAGAGCCACCTCCTTCACACTCAGTCCTGCTGAGCCATTCTGCCTCAGGGTGTGGCAGAAAAGAACGTGGCCTCACAGGTCAATCAAACACAGAGTTGCTCACCCTGTGACTTCAGGTGAATGACTTCACTCTTCCGAATCTCATGGTGCCCTGCTCTAAAATGGGAGAGAGCAAAGTACAAGAATTACCTAAAGGTATGCATGAGAAACATGTACAGAGAGGAGACTGAGTCAAACATACAGCGAAGGAAGAAGGTTCCATTTCTTGGTGACCTACAGGACATGTGTCAGATACTTCTTAGACCTTGTAGCTGATTTTAAAGAAAGATTTATTTCTGTGTTTGTGTGTATATCTCTGTGTGTGGGTAGGTGCACATGAGTGATGTATCCGTGGAGGCTGGAAGCAGAGCCAGATCCCCTGTAGCTGGAGTTACAGGTGGTTGTGAGACACCTGACTTGGTTGCTGGTGCAGAGGTCCCCTGGGAGAGTGGTAAGTGTTTTTAAGCATAGAGTTGTCGCTTGCTCATTCTCATATAGAGTGGATAGCAGATTGTCACCCTCATTTAACAGACAAGAAAATAAATAGCTACATACCTCAGGAGGAAGAAATGTTGGAGTCTGGGAGCTGGGAAGACAGCACAGTTGGGACCCCGAAGACCAGAACCCAGTGCTGGGGAGGCAGAGACAGATGGATGCCTGAGGTCTGCTGTCTGGCCAGCCTAGCCTTCTCAGCAAACCCCAGGCCAGTGATAGATCCTGAAGGTGTGTTGTGCTTGTGGAAGGATAGCTGAAGTTGACCTCTGACCCCCCCACAAACACACACACACACACACAGAGAGAGAGAGAGAGAGAGAGAGAGAGAGAGAGAGAGAGAGAGAGAGAACTGCTAGTCCTATTAAGTAAGATATGCATACTCACACATGCCTTTAATCCCAGCACTCGGGGGCAGAGGCAGGTGAATCTCTGAGTTTGAGGCCAGCCTGATCTGCAGAGCAAGTTCCAGGATAGCCAGAGCTACACAGAGAAACCCTGTCTGTAAAAACAGAACAAACAAAAAGATATGCATCCTGTGTCCTTTGAAGTTAGTTCAGAACTTGTCACTAAGTCCTGCCCAGACACTCAGCATCATCCTTGTCCTCGGATCTCTGAACCTTTGTTGGTGACCCTCTGACAGCTCACAATCAGATACGCATCTGAGAACTGAGAGGAGGTCATCCTTCCTTCTGCGCACTGCCTGAACATATCCTACACACATCGACTCCAGCAACTCAGCCTTGATTTCTGAAAAGATATTTTAAAATGCTGAATATTATTTATTTTTAATTCCCGAGTTCTTGGCCAGATGTACAGTTCTAGGCACACACTTCCTTCTGTGGAGCAGGCCTTGAATTCAATCTTAAAGCCATGAGCTACCCCACAGCATTCATGGCACTAGTATTGTACTCATAGGTACTTAAAGAATAAAGTTAAGGCATCACGTTAAAAGTATTATGTTGAGAGGCTGGATAGAGAGCTCAGCTCAGGAGGTAAGAGCAGTGCACTGCTCTCTCAGAGGACCCAAGTTTGGTTCCCAGTACCCACATGGAAGCCCACAACCATGTGTAACTCCAGTTCCAGGGGTCCAAGGCCTACCATGGCTCCTGAACACATGTGATACATATACATACATACAGGCAAAACACCCATGCACATAAAATAAAAACATTTTAAAATTCTATTAAAATGTCATATTAAACCTGAAATGTATAGCCAGGCATGGTGGCATCCCATCGCTTAGGAGGTGGAAGCAGAATGATCAGGAGTTCAAGGTCATCCTTGGCTATATATCAAGCTCAAAACTGAGACCAACTTGGGCTTTGTGAGACCATCTCAACAAATGAATAAATGAGAAAACACAGCCAGTTCTGGTGGTGAAGAGCTACAATTTCAGCTGTGGAGCGGCTGAAGCAGCAGGATTGTACAGTCATGGCCTGTGGTGGCTACAGAGTCTGTTCAAAGTTCCAGTCAATCTGGATAACCTAGGGAGGGCTATCTAGAAGTAGAAAGTACTAAAAACAGTCCTGCGGGGTTGACAAGATGACTCAGTGGTGTGAGTGCTCACCGCACAAGTTTGGCACCTGGATTTGATGCCTAGAACCTATGGAAGGTGGGGGTGAGGAAAACAACTTCATGAAGTGGTCACCTGACCTCCGCATGCATGTTGTATGCCGCACACACACACACACACACACACAAACACATACACACACGTCATGCGCACAATGATAAGGGCTTTTTTTCTAATTAAAAGGGATGTGGGTGTATCTCATTTGTAGAGATACCTAAAATCCCCCAGTGAGGGGCTACAAATGTAACTCAGTAGCAGAGCTTCTGCCTAGACCCCCCCAGTGAGGAGCTAAAGACATGATTTCGAGGCAAAGTACTTGCCTGACATGGGGAGAGCCTGGAGATCAACCCCAGCACCAACTTTTAAATGATGGAGACTTAGTGTGATGGTCCTTTCCCATCATCCCAGCACTCAGGAGGCTGAGGCATTAGAATTCATAAGAAAGTAGGGGAGGAAAAAATAAAACATGTTTTTCTTTCATAGACCAGAACCCTGGATATTTAAACATTCTTATAAATTTTTGATCCTTTGGAGCAACTCTTCCCACTAACTCAAGTTGCTTCCCCCCCTCTGCTTCTCCTTTTTAAGTTTATATAGCCCAGGCTGGCCTGAACTCACTATGTTGCTGAGGCTGGACTTAAACTCTCTATCCTCCAGCCTCAGCCTCCTGCATGCTTGAATGGCAGAAATGTGCTACCATGCCCAAGTCTCTCAAGTTCTCAGGCAATGTGATGGGCACAGAAGCCACAGGAACCAGGGACACCAAATCTGCTAGTGAGCTATAGCCCTTCCCCTCCTTCCTAAACACAGGCCAGAGTACAGTCAAGAAGTCAGCCAAAGCTGATGTTTATTGACACCTCTGTCACCAGGATCAGTCCCTGTAGTTCATGGTCTTCTTGATCCAGTCAATGTAGCGGCAGACGCTGGTGTAGACACCGGGTTTCTCGGGTTTCCCACAGGGGTCCGAGCCCCAGGATGTGATACCCTGGAGCACTCCGTTGCACACCAGAGGGCCTCCTGAGTCACCCTGAACAGGGACAGAGTTGTATTTGCCTTAGAATGCCCACATATCTTTCCCGTCTGCGCCCAGAATTTAAAACTATGGACTGCATTTTATTATCTAGTGTGGCACCTGGGGATCAGAGATCCTCTGGGTTCTGGGGATCAAATGTGGGTTGCTGGGCTTGAGTATCAAGTGCCTTTACCTGCTGAACAATCTTGCATCGAAGCCCTCAGCATTTAACTTTTGAGATATAGTCTCCTGTGGCTCAGGTGCCTCAAACCCTCTATGTAGCTGAGATTGACTCTGAATTTCTGATTCTTCTGCCTCCACCTCTCAAGTCCTGGGATGGCAGCCATGTACCACCACACCCAGTTTCTTCAATGCTGGGGGTGGAACCCAGGGTTTTGTGTGTGGTAGACAAACACTGCCCCAAGAGCTACATGTCTTGTCCTTATTACCAATTCTTCAGCATGGTGGAATGATTGGTTTCTTATGGTAAATAGGAGTAAGATGTCCAGTCCAGATGGAGAAAGTGGAGTTTTCAAAGTGCAGAACTGCTCTAAGGTGATAGTCAAACTCCTGACCAATGAGGGAAGAGAGTCAAGTGTCCACAGACTAATCTATAGAGAAGACACTAGGCTTTCAAAAAGAGGACTCAGCTAAAAACTGCAGTTGGTGAGCACAGAAGAAAGAACAGGATCCTCATAGAGCCAGAGGGAAAGATACCTCCCTCAGGTACAGAGCCAGTCCCTGATGGGCCATGGGGGGAATCTCTGTGGAACAGATTGTGGTCTCTAAGTTAGGCTGGACTGTCAGTGATGGGAACAAGAGCATCCTTGGCCAAGGAAGAAGAAAGTTCTGCCTTTGAGATCTAATCATTAGTGATGGGGGTGGGGCTTCCACAAAAGAGTCAAAACCAGGGGAAGTCCTAAGGACACAGACACAGGAAAGAGAATATGACATCTGTGGAAAACCAAATCCCAGGAGGGCAGGATGGAAGGTCATTGAGGGGCTTGGAAATCTCTAACTCCACTCCCTGGCCAACTGGGAAGGCAATGTTGGTCCCTGAGAACACAGCAGAAGAAATCCTCCTTTGGGAACTCAGTGGCAGAAACCACAGCAGTTCAGAGAAGCACCCTGGGAGCAAAGCATTGTCTACTTCCTAGATTCAGGTTGTCCTCCATGCCCTCTGTCACTTCCCCACAGCTTATGGTGTAGACAAGACTAACAAGACAGTGAATATGACCAGTAAGGCTCCGGAGCCCTCCAACCCCAAGCCCGCTGTGTGACCTTCTGGGAGTAGCTCGCTTTCTCTGAACTCTGCCATGTTGGCACAGCTCCTCTATGTACTTACTCCTTTGGGTTACCCCCATCCACACTAAGCTGTGACGGCGACTCCAGAGGTCACTTACCTGGCAAGTGTCAGCGCCGTTGCCGCTGCCAGCACAGACCATACCCTCGGTGACCTTCCCGGGGTAAGCCTTCTCGCATTTGTTCTGGGAAAAGATTTCCACTTCTGCACAGTTGAGGGTGTCCGGAAAGTTCTCTGAGGAGGAAAAGGCGGAGAGAAACAGGAACCTTTCCCTCCATCCTGTCTGCCCATGATGTCACACACCAGCGCACCTTCCTCTGTCTAGACAGCAGCCCTCGAGTCTCACCTTTCCTTCTTGCTTTCAGCCATCTTTAAATCTAGGGGCGGATGATGGGGAAAGACTTTGGAATACCTCTCTGTGACACGTTCTGCCTGCTCCCAACTTCCTTGTTACTAGGCCACTTGTCCTTAATTTCATCTACATTCTACTTTTCCCAAACGGCATCTCCTCCTAGAAGCCTTTCCTGAACACTCTAATTGAGTACATCTGTCTGTCCACACCCGTGATTGTGTGTGAGGGAGGGGGCAGAGAGAGAAAACGAGGGGGGGGCAGAGGGAGAAGGAGAGAGAATACAAGCTGAATTAGCACTCATGCATGTTAGATAGGCCCTGTATCACTGAGCTACATTCCCAGTCCTCTTTTCCCTTAATTTTGTTTCTTTTGAGGGCAGTCTTATGTAGCCAAGGCTGTTTTCCAACTCTCTGTGTAGCTGAGTGACCACTATCCAAGTACTGGGGTGATAAAGTGTGCATGTCACATCACAGTTTTTATTTTATGAATCTCAGTAAGATGCTTAGACTGACATTGACCTTGAGCTCCTCCTGCCTCAGCCTCCTGAGCGCCTGACCGGATAGATCTGTGCTCCCCCAGCTGCCTGAGCACTTGAACGGATAGATCTGTGCTCCCCCAGCTGTCTGAGCACCTGACTGGATAGTTCTGGGCTCCCCCAGGAGGCCTGACTGCAGGCATCGCCAGTTCCTGGAGTGCCCCACTGTCTTCCGGAACTGAGTTTGGACTCCCTGGGATCATGGAGGCTGGGTGATGATGAGGGGGGGTGGGGGAGAAGGGTGGGATCAAGCTGGAGCTTGTGCTTGAGTCTGCTAGGGAGCGTCTACAAAGTTCTATACAATGGGAGTGTGTAGGACATGAAGGACAGACTTTCTTTTTCTTTCTTCATTTTCTATTTAACATTATCAACCTGTTTAATCTCTTTCCCATTATTTGAGGTTTCTAATGTGGGCCCCAGGTGAATGAGTGTGTTCGTGTGTTCAGCAGTTAACCAATGGCGTTGATCCTCAAGATGGATTCTACCTTGTTTTTTGAGTCATCAGTTCAGCTAGGCTGTCTGGCCAGAGCATCTCAGGGATCCGGCTGCCTGTCTAGCTCCCCAGTGTTGGGATCACGAGAGTACACTGTGGTCTGCTGAGGTGGCACAGCAGGTGAAGATACTTGCTGTCAGGTCTCACAACCTGAGTTCCACCCCTAGGACTCTTGATTTCTACACACTGCCCTCTGACCTTTGCATGTGTTCATACATATATAAACAAACAAATAAATACGGTTTTAAAAACAAACAGTGTCTATACTACATATATGTATTAAGACAGGGTCTCTCATTGAACCTGGATCTCAGACTTTAGGCTATGCTTGGCTAATGAACCCTGGGATCCACCTATCTCCACCTCCCAACACTGGGGTTACTAGGGCATGCGGCTACACTTGGCTTTAACGAGGGTGCTGGGAATCTGAACTCAGGTCCTCACCCTTGCTCAGCAAACAATTTACTTGCAATCCTGCCCCCCCCAGCATTCTCTCCCCTCCTCCATAAAACTTCATGTCAGTGGTCACTTTCCTCTTCTATTATCTACCCGTTAGGGTGTGTGTAGGTCAGGGTGTGCAGGGGAGGAGGTTTGTAAGGCTTGAGGCCCACCAGGCTGCCTGCCTTCTCTTCACCCTCCGAGCAAGGGCCCAGCTCATTACCTCGAGGACTGGTGACAGTGCCCCAGCCTGATATGACGCACTTCTGACCAACTTTGGGACACAGATTGGCCAGTTTGATGGGCTTCACTTTGGACCCGAGGTTTGCTGAATGCCGCATTCGAACAAGCATTACATCATGACTGTGATCTTCTGGGTTGCTATTGTTGTAGCAAGGATGCTGGATGGACTGAGCCACCTGGATCTCCTGTTCTGGTGCATCTCTATTCTGCAGGCTGTGATCGCCCAGGCGCACTGAGTACTTCCTGCACAGGGGTGGGGGGTGGAGGTTGAAACCCAGGCAGGATTTGGAGGTATGTAGGCATTCTCTCGAACCCTTCTCCTTCAGAACCCAATTCTCTTCCACCACCAAGCCCTAGCCTGTCTAACTTAGATCCAGTGATCCTCCCTAACCCCTTCCCTCGGACCCAGGGCTCTAACTTCCTCCTCCTCAAGCAGAGCCCTCACCCCTTCCCTCCAGTCCCACCCACCTGTGTCCAGCCCCCTCCACTCACTGTTTTTTGCAGTGGGCTGCAGTGAGGACCCACTTGCCTCCTACCAGGACACCCCCGCAGACCAGTCGCGGTCCCTGGAACAAGGCTGTCTGCCAAGGCTGGGAGTGGGGTTCACACTCCTGACCCTCCAGGACCTTGGAGCCCTGAGCTCTGGTGAGTCCTGCATCATGAGGGAGAAGGGTGGGTTGCCACGCTCTGGGGGCAGAGCCAGGGCCAGGAAAGCCACTGTGGGTTCAAATGGACACACAGGCCAGTTCCTCTGCATGCCATCTCTTTGGACATCAACAGATGAGGTCCTGGTGTCCATTGGAACACGTGGCCACACATGTAAACTCATTGAGACCTGAGAATCATCAACACTAGGCACAGCCCTCAACATGCTCCCTCATACATCTAGATGGGTCTTTATATGTCCCCACACTCAAATTCCATTCCTTGTCTGGCAGGCAATAAGAGTCTCTTCTGCGGTCATACACCTACGGAAAACTCAGCCCACTACCCCTAAGCTATGTTGCCCCTCTACTCACTTCCAAGAAAGCTCCTCAGTCCCCCAAACCACCACATGCACCCTCACGCCAGCAGGAGCTCGCTCAGAGTTCAGTAGTCCCCACCCTACCAAAAGCCCTGAGTGGTAGCGCCTATTCACCTCACCTGCCCACGCTCCCATCAGCAGAAACAGAAGGATCCACGTCTGGGTTGCACAGGGTGGGGGGCGTCCCATGGTGGCCTCTGAGGAAGAGGGTGGAGCTGAGAGGACGGCGGAGGGAGGAGCCTGAGATCTTGCTTTGAGAACTAGGGGAAGGAGGTGTTGCCGGGAGGATGGAGTTGGGGGACTGAGGAAGCTGGGGCAGAGCTCTAGATCCCGGAATTTTCTTGTGGGGGATAGCTTCCTGGTGAGGATTCCGACATTCTTAAGGAAAAAGCTTTGACCCACTCGTGGGATGGCGGAGAAGGAGCTGAGGCTGTGACTCTAACCTCCTGGGGAGGAGGGAGCTAGGAGACCTGCTTGAGGCTTGGGGGTCCTGGGCTCAGGGGAGGGGGAGATCCCTACGCTTAAGATCCATGTCTGGGGACCTCTGCGCCTCACCTTCCAGAATGCAGGGGGCGGGGTCACTCGGACTGGTGGAAGAGGCCCCCGGACTTCCTTCGCTGTGTTGGGTACACGATTTTGCAGCCTTTTAACTAGGAAGCCCCACCCGCGGCCCCGCCTCCTGCCCGCACCTGGCCGCAACGCGGCTAAGCCCGCAAGCACGCGAGGAAGGGCGGGGGCTGGAGTGACTTTAGGAGGAGGGGCTGGAGTCTCCGAAGCCCAGGTGAGGACTGGAGGGGCTAGGCACCGACCCCCGGACTAGAACAGAAAGAGGTGGGTCAGGGAGGGATGCAGCTGGAATCTGCTCTCTTGGGTCTGAGGGAGGAGACTAGGATCTGGATCCTTGCATCTGAGGGAGTAGGGAAGGGTCTAGACCTCTGGGTCTGAGTGAGGACGGCTGGATCTGCACCTTTGGATCCAAGGGAAGAGGGTTGGTATTTGGTATCTGGCTCTGAGAGAGGTGGGCGGGAGCCTGGACCCGAGTGTGAGGGAGGAAGGTAGAGCCTGAATCCCTGAGTCCGAGGGAAACGAACCGAATTTTGAATACCTCGTCTGAACCTCTGGATCTGAGGAAGGAGGGCTAAGGTGTGGAGCCCTAAGTCTTAGGGTGGAGGCTGAATCTGAAGGAGGCGTACTGGGGTGTTCTCCAGGGTCAGAGGGGGCAGGGGACTGTTTTCTGTCGGAACTGAGTTTTGTGGAAGGTGGGGAAGGCATGGGTTCTGGTTGGGGACTTTGAGGGTGGATCAGCAGTCGTCCTGGGGCATCTGGGTAGGCAGGTTAGGGTGGCGCTGTGACCTGGTTTCCCCTTCCCCCTGGGGCGGCGGGACGAGCCCTGGCTGAGGTCCCAAAGTGCTGCAATAGGCTTGTTGTTAGGGTTAGCCCAAAGGTTCGGCTGGTGTCGGTTCCCCTTTCTTTCCCACCTCTGAGTACCCTTCGTCTAACATATCACAGGCGATAGGAAGTCACCGCCCTGTGGTTTATTCTAATTCATACTGTGACTCTGAAGAGATCAATGCCCCCATCATCCTCTCTCAAGAGTCAAACCCACGATACAGCCTGGGCAGAACTCAAAATCTTCAGAAATCCACGTGGGCGGAGTTAACGCAGACCTGACGTCACCGGTGGTGGGGCTTAAGCAGGGTGGAGACCGGAGAAGAAATCCCATAAGGTAGAATTTGGTGTGATGCAGCTATTTAGTGAAAGATATTTCTTGGCGGTGATCGTGAGGGTTGGGCTACTCCAGAGAGTAGTCATTAAAGTCAGTCTGGGTCAAGGGCAAAGAAGGCGTGTCTGTTGGGCTTAGAGGGGGCGTGGTCTTATAATTGATTTGCTGGGAGCAGAATCCGAGAGGTCAGATGACCTAAGTGGGTGGAGTCTTGGGCGGAGCCTAAGCGATGGAGTCAGAGTGGCAGAGTCTGAGAGGGTGGGGTTTCAACGTCCAGAGCTGTGATGCAGAGGCAGGAGGTCCTGCGTCCATCTTCCTCTCCAGTCTGTCCTTACTATAGACTGTTTTCTTCCATGGTTTTTTGAACCCAGTTCCGGTAGTGGCATACGCTGGTGTAGACAGCGGGTCTCTGGGGTCTGGAACAAGGCTCAGATCCCCCAGACACTATACCGGCCAGGGTTCCGTTGCACACCAGGGGTCCCCCGGAGTCACCCTGTGCATGGTGAAGAGCAGAGCTGTTAGCTGGATCTGTTCATGAGAATCGAAGCTTCCTTCTTCTGAGAAAGCCCCCAGTTTCCTGCTGTTCAACACCCAGGAGGTCTGGTTTGCAGTCTCCCTCCCCTCAGACCCAGGGATAAAAGCTCACAGACCTCACCCCCACCCCATCATCATGTAGCATCCTGGGCTCCCAGAATCACTCAGGGCTCAGCCTGAATCCCCAGGACCCTTCTTCCCTAGGTCCTGGAATCTGTGGCTCCAGGCATCTCCTGCCCTAAGGTCTAGAAAAGGGCCCCCATTTTTCTGCAGGAGGTGGCTGACCTGGCAGGATCCTCGGCCACCCTCCCACAGGCCAGCACACAGCATCTTGTCAGAGATGTGGCCTGGGTACGCCCAGCGACAGAGCCTGTTGTCCAGGATGCTGATGTTGGCGCACTGAAGTGTCATTGGGTACTGTACTGTTGGGGAAGAAGGAAGAGGATGGAGGATGTTCCCAAAATCCCAGGCAGCACCCTCCAGAACCTTCCCTGCAGCCCTTCCTTCCCCAGGACTCCTACAGAGCCACAGAGCCAAGATTCAAAGACGGAGGTAAGAGATATCAACCCAGTCCTATAGTGGGGAGGCTTGGGAGGCAAAAAGGGTTGGAGAAGAACAGATGTCTTAAGAGGGGGAGAAGACGAGAAACAGGAAGGTGCATTTGTGCGCATGTGCATGTGTGTATCTCACAGAGGTGGGGTGAATAGAGACCAGGGAGGGAGATGGACAGACACCCTTGAGAGAAAAACCACTGTCAGAGGCAAACGGCAAGGCAGACACACAGAGAAAAGGGTCGAGAGGCATTAACAGGAAGCAGACAGCACAGTGGGAGTACCTGGTTTCTTGCAGACAGAAATCCCTGGAGTGTAGTCTCTGTATTATTTGATCTTGCCAAGTGAGTGCTATTTTGAGAGTGTGAACACCTTTTAGCCATTCTTTGAATTTTATTATTTGTTTATGCTTTTTTTTTTGAGACAGATTCTCACTACGAAGCCTTGGCTAGAACTTTCTATGTAGACCAGGCTGGCTTCAGATTCCTAGAGATCTGCCTGTCTCTGCCTCCCGAGTCCTGGGATTAAAGACATACACCACCATACCCTGCCCTGGACTTTCTCTGTGTGTGTACGTGGTATACAGAGGTCAAAGGAGGCCATTGGGCCCCTACTCTGTCACTCTACTTATTATTCCCATAAGACGAGGTCTCTCATTGAGTCTGGAGCGAGGCTGGGAGCTAACACATCCCATAGTGGGGAGGCAAAAAAGGAGGAGGATGGGAAGAGGAGAAAAAAAGGAGGAAAGGAGGAGGAAGAAGGGAAGGAAGAGGAAAAGGAGAAAAGAGGAAGAAAATGGAGGAAGAAGGAGAGAGGATATGGAGGAGGAAGAAGAGGGAGCAGAAAAAGGGAAGGGAAAAGAAGAGATTAGGAGGAGGATATGAAGGAGGAAGGGAGGAGGAAGAGGAAGACAGGTGGAGAGAGAGGAAGAGCAGAGACGGGAGATGGTTAGTAATGAGTGGGGCTCAAAGGCACATCCATACATTTTGAGCTGGACACGCTGCCCCAGCCAGAGATAAGGCACTGGGAGCCCACGGTCGGCAGGCTCTGGCTCAGGTTGAGGGGCTGCACGGCTGCACTCATCTGGACCTTCCTGGGTAGCCGGATCAGCATGATGTCATCATTGTGGTCATTGGCAGAGAGATCCGAATTGAACCCGGGATGGGGGAAGAAGTCTGTGGCCAGAAGCAGCTTCTCAGGGCCTTCCCACTGCCACAGATGATGCTCCCCAAGGCGGACCCACAGGTACCTGTGAGGACAGACCAGGCTGCAAACAGGTAGCTCAGTCCCCACAAGACACTGTGTGCCTCTCCACAACCATACACCCTCTCTGAGGCTCTTAGCCCACTTTTTGGAGCCCACCTTTTTTGCTACCCCACCTGGGGCCTCAGTGGTGACCTGTGTCCATTAGAACCTTGTGGATGGATGGGGACCCCACCTACCACACAAAACTAACCCCACCCCTGCCCCCACAGGTCTGGTGGCTTCTGCGGAGGTGGTTTTAAGTGTTTTCAGTATGTGTGTGGAGGGGATGGGATATGGAAAATTTCCAGGTTTCCCAAGAGGTCTTAAGCCATTTGCAATTTCAATATCCTTTATCACCCAGACATTTCTTCTTCAGATCTAATCCAAGTTCTCTTGCTGTGACCCCAGAAAACTTGCTCTGGTCTGAGTCCATGCTTTGGATATTTGGGGACTTTCTAAGGTCTCCATGTCCCCTATCCTCCGACCTTCAATGGTGTCTACCCCTCTCTGACAACCTGTGGGGCAGAAGTTGGCCCTTTCGTGCCATCTAGCCTCCCTGACTCTTCCTCCATCTTCGCAGCCCTGCCTTTTCTCCTCTTATCTCAGGGACTAAATCAAACATCACTCTCTCAGCCTAAGATGGTACCCATCTTGGAGGGATGCATATTGGGAAATTCCTGGCAAGAATGTTGGAACAGCCTGGGTGACCTTGGCTGGGGCAATGAACAGAGAATTCTTTCACCCCATGGGGTCCAGGACCCTAGAACACCTAGAACCAGGATCCTAGAATTCTCAGAGTCTAATACCTCATTGCCCAGGCTTCTGGGATTCTGCGGTGCTTCTCTTAGGGAACTGTGTAGATCCACGGTTCTAATATTCTACATCTTATTTCATCACAATGTCTGAGGCCTTAGTCCTGGATGAGGGCCTGCCATCCAGCACTCAGGAGGTGGAGGTCAGAAGAACAGGAGTTCAAGGCCATCTTTGGCTATAGCAGGTTCAAGGCCAGCCTGGGCTATGTGAAACCTTGTCTGAAAAACAAACTCCAGGATTTTAGAATTGTCTGCATTAAACCTAATGGTCAAAGGTGCTAGACTCCCAGTGTTCTAGGACAGGAAGGCAAGAGTCTCACCAGTCTAGCAGTCCGTAAACACTTGATTTAGAAAATGTTAAGCATCCACAGCTTGAGTCCCTGAGAGAAGCCCTCTTGGTCCATAGGATTCTGCAGTGGTGGGATTCTGGGACATTAAACCCACTGGATTTATATGTTCATTAGTCTAAGCTTCTAGAATTCTCTATGTTCCAAACACTGGCTATAAAAATTAGCAATTTCTGACTATGGGACTCTGTAATTTTTCCTTCTGTCTTTCCTCGTCTCTCCAGGACTTTCTCCACTCCCTTCCGCCCCCTCCCATCGCTCTTCTCTTCCCTTGTCTCTTCATCCTCTCTTCCGTGTTCCTTCCATCACTCTTTTCCTTTCCTTCTTTCCTTTTCCCTCTTTTATTTTTCTTGAGAGAGTCACACGTATCCCAGCTGGTTTAGAGTTCTCAGTGTAACTGAGGATGATCTTGAATTCCTGATTGGTTTAGGATGCATGTAATCCCAGCACTCTAGGGAGGCAGATGTCTGTGGATATGTGTTCCAGGCCAGTCTGGTCTACCTTGCAAGTTCCAGGCCAGCCAAGACTACACAGCAAGACCCTGAAGAGCCTAGTTGTTGAGTCTTAGAATAAGGTGTCTGAGCAGGTCCCTATGGTCTGGTGTCAGACCTCTCCTACCTCCAACTCTGAGCCCCCAAACCCCCACCTCAGCCCTTTCCCTTCTGTTTGCCAACCCTGGACACTCAC
>LOEQ01000613.1:74209-86016 GCA_001685075.1 Bramus lutescens | reverse complement strand
AGACCAGGCTATCCTTGAACTCACAGAGATCTGCCTGCCTCTGCTTCCCAAGTGTTGGGATTAAAGGCATGTACCACCACACCCAATTACTCTCTTTCATTCTTTTTTATTTTAAGGACTTTATCCTTTTTTTGTTTTTTCTCCCAAGCCTTCATATATTTTTTAACACACTGTAAACCATTTAGAGGTTTTCTTTGTCTTTGAATCTATCTTTACTGTATATCTCTCTTTTTCTGATCACATGGATCTTTAATTTGCTAAATTATGTGGCTAGGATTAAAGCTGTGACTTTATTGCTGGATCCACCCCATTTCTTAGCTTTCTGAGAGTCTAGCCTCATGGTGGAGATACTGGCTGGAGCCGTGTTTATTGCCACAACTCTATGGCATTTCAAGGTCCCTGCCACCACCAAAAAAAAATGTAGTCAGTTTTTCATCAACACCATTTAAGTGTTTTTTTTTTAGGACCTCTTAAAAGAACTGCAAGGTTTTGCAATTAAAGCTGAGTCAGGAAGCCTCTCTTAAATGAGAGTGCTTGCCTCTAGCAAGCAGAGCCCACCCAAGAAAATGCTATTATGAAGAAGCCATGCTAAACACTGGTGTTTTGTGTCTATAATTACTTCCCAAACTCTCTAAGGTTTTATGTGGATGCAGTTGTCCACAGGTTAGGCACAATTCTGTTGATTAGGCCTTAGCCAAAGTTGGTTGTTTCAACATTGCAAATAAGACTTTGGGTGATTTCTCAGGCAGTCAGTTGTCTCTGTCATATACTGCACATTTTGGAAGCTGCTTGATTTCACTTCCTGCCTACTCAAGTAATATTATCTCCCTTCTCAGGGGTTGAAGATTAGATAGTCATAGTCACCATCCTCCTATGATCTAGCCAAGCCATTTCCAATACAAGATGTAGACTCCTTAGGATAGAATGTTGATTAAAACATTTAGCATCAATAATGCTTAATATTGTTTATGCTGGTTGTAATTCTAATCTTATACTTGATATCTGTTCCTGTGTACATAGTTTTGTATTGGTTTTGGAACTCTCTTATTTAAACAAAAGGAGGAGGTTGTGGGAGCTCCTTCTGCTCCTTCAGCCAATAGCCTTTAAGATACCAGCCTGCTTTGGTATGGTTTCTTGTACTATAAACGCAGCTATAAAACATGCACTTGCTCTCTTGCTTACAGCTCTCACTTCCAGCTGCTAGACTCTGTTTCTGTTTCCTGTCCATGCAGAGGATTGCAATTTAGGACAGTGATCTGTAAGTCTTCCCTAAATAAATAACCCTTTATTAGACATAATTCCGAACCAGTGTGGGATTATTTTGTATCTTCTGCCATCAACCATGGAAGAGGAATAATTTCTCTAGCTCTGCAGAGCTTCCCCCCAATTTATTTTTATTCTGTGTGTATGCATGTTTGCCTGCAAATCATGTGTGTGCCATCTGAGACCAGAAGAGAATGCAAGAGCACTTGGAATTGGAGTCACAAACAGTTGGGAGCCACCTACTAAAGGTGCTGGGGACTGAATCTGGGTCCTCTGCAAGAGTTATTAACCACTCTACCCCCTGCAAAACTTTCTCTCTTTTAAGAGGTTTTAAAAGTTTTTCTTTGAATCCTCCTGCATCAGCACCTTGTGTTGAAAGCATTGCAGGTGTGCACCATTGCAGGCACACACATTGCAGGTGCACATCATTGCAGGTGGGCATCATTGCAGGTGTGCACCATTGTAAGCATGCACCATTGCAGGTGTGCATTACTGCATGTGTGCATCACCATATCCCCTATTCCCCTTCAGCTCCTACCTGGCCCAACATTGTCCTCTTGCCCAGTCTGACACAACAGAAGTCTGTTCACTCATCTGTGTTTCCCACAGCCCCTGCCCCTCACTTAGCACCCAGAATGGTGCTGGACCTCAGAGAAGAGTCTCCCATGACCTATCCCCCTCAGGGTCTCCTCAGTGTTCCTAGTGCAACCTAAAAACATCTTCCATATTTGGCCCCATGGATTAAGAAGAACTCCAACCTTCTGCTGAGTACAGGCAAAAGCAGACGCTCTCCCTCTTCCACTTGTGTGTGAGGAGTAGATGAAGTCCGGAGTGAATGTGTGCTGGCGACATGTGCACAGCCATGTCCAGGGCCCTAATGCCTTGGACCCTTCCCCAGATCAGGCTCAGAGTAATGACAATGCTTCCCCTCGGTCCTTGTGTGGATGCTGACAGTGTGTACAGAGAAATGTGTGCTCAGAGAAATGACAATGCTTCCCCTCGGTCTTTGTGTGGATGCTGACCGTGTGTACAGAGAAATGTGTGCTCAGAGATGCCAATGCTTCCCCTCAGTCTTTGTGTGGATGCTGACAGTGTGTACAGAGAAATGTGTGCTAGAGAAATGACAATGCTTCCCCTCGGTCTTTGTGTGGATGCTAACAGTGTGTACAGAGAAATGTGTGCTCAGAGAAATGACAATGCTTCCCCTCAGTCTTTGTGTGGATGCTGACCGTGTGTACAGAGAATGCTTCCCCCTGTGTGGATGCTGACCGTGTGCACAGAGAATGGTGTCTTTCTCCCTGGTTTCATAGCCTGAGGCAACTCCCATACCGAGACCACCCCACTGAGTTTAGCTAAACTCGCCTTCTGGTTCAGATGTAGATGTTAGACCCACTTCCTCAATTCAGATTTATAAAACAAACTCACTGAGTTATCTGGCTTACTGTTGTTACCGAGTCTCCATCAGAGTACACCATGGCCCACCAATCCCAGCTTTTCTGTATGTGTGTGTCTTAATTATTGTTCTATTGCTGTGACCAAGGAAATTTTTATAAGAAAGCATTTAACTGGGGGCTTACTTACAGTTTCAAAGGGTGGGTCCATGACCAACATGGTGGGAAGCCTGGTAACGGCAGGCAAGCATGATGCTGGGACAGTAGCAGAGAGCTTACTTCATGATCTGCAGGTGGGGCCTGGGTTTTAAAACCTTAAAGCCCATCCCCAGTGACATATCCAACAAGCCCACACCTCCTAATCCTTCCTAAACAGTTCCCCTAACTGGGGACCAAATATTCAAATGTGTGAGTCTATGGGAACCATTCTCATTTAAACACTACAATGCGTCTGTGGTTTCTTCACTGCCTGTCATCCCAGTTGTGATGCATGGCCATGCATGTAGTGCCATGCTTACTCAATGATAATCAATACAGCAGACTTCTGCTATCTCTTCCCAGCCAGTTCTGCAGTGGGTGCCATGGTCTAGTGCATTAATGTCATATTAGTTATCTTTGGCATTGCTGTGACAAAGGCCACTAGTTCAGAGGTAAAAATGTCATAGCAGCAGGCAGCTGAGATACCTGGTCACACTGTGTTTGCAGTCAGAAAGGGGTGAATACTTTCTCAGCACATTTTTACTTTGTATTCAGGAGGGAGCCCCAGCCTCTGGAATGGTGCTGCCCATGTTTAAGGTGGGTTCTCTCACCTCAGATAACCTAGTCTAGAAACCTCACAGATGTGCCTGAAGGGTTTTCTCCAAGGCAGTTCTAGACGCTGTCAAGTTGACAATACACCTTTGTCTGGAAACAGCATGAGAGCTACAGGGCATCTTCCATCAGCTCACACCAGTTGCTAGCTCCAGGTTGTTTTGACTGTGTGACTGCAGACTGGGTGCTCTAGCTTTGTTCCTGTTCCTGTGACAAATACCTTGACCAAAAGCAGCATAGAAAAGACAGCATTTATCTGGCTTATAACTTCAGGTTTCAGTTGCTAATGACATCACATCCACAGTCAAAAGCATCTAGCTTTCTCTGCCTAGGGACTGGTGCTGTCCACAGTGGGATAGATTCTCATACATCAGTTAACCATCAGGACTATCCCCCAGAGATGTGAAAGGAGACTGTGCCTTGGTTTCCCACCTGTCCAGATCCAAATAATCACACAGAAACTCTATTAATTAAAACACTGTTTGGCCAATAATCCAAGCATCTCCCTGGCTAACTCTTATGTCTTAAATAACTCATTTCTATTCATCTAGAAATGAGACTGTGGCCTCCCAGTAAGGTTCCAGCCTGGTGTCTATCTCCTTGGGCAGCTACATGGCATCTTCTTGACTATGCCTACTTTCTCTCTATATTTCTGTTTGGATTTCCCACTTGGCTTTACTCTGCTAAGCCTTTGGCTTTATTCATCAACCAATAAAAGCAACACATATACAGAAGGATATCCCATATCACAGAGACAGGCCCAGAAGCCTACCTGATAGAGACAACACCTTGCCTGAGGCTTTCTTTTCAGATGATTCCAAGTTGTTGCAAGTTGGCATGAAAATTAACCAGGTCTCTGTTTACACGCATGGACTTCTGTGATCTGCTAACTTAAGAGTGTGTTAGCAAATGCCCATCAGTGGTACACTTGTGTCATAAAGGAGTTCTCTGTTAGTTTCTCAAGTTTACCACCCACTCCTGACTTATTAGAACAGTTCATGAGGTTCAGGGAAACACTACATTTACTGAATTATTACAAGGGATATTTTATTATCAGCTTATATTTATTATACCAAAGAACAAATTCATTATGACATTTTACATTCCTCAGTTGTTCTTAGGTCACATTTTTGTCTCTCATCCCTGTTCCTGGTTCTCTTTACCCCAAAATATATTTTCATGTCCTAGTTCCATGTGACAAAGTATCCCAACAAAACAACTTTAAAGTAAGGTGTGGTGGCACACCTCTAATCCCAGCACTTGGGAGGGAAAAGCCAGCCTGGTCTACAGAGTGAGTTTCAGGACAGTGGGGGACACATAGAAAGAGAAACAACACAAGAGTCATTCAGAGGAAGAGTTTATTCAGCCGACGATTCCAGGTTTACAGGCGATCATTCTGGGGCTGTCAGGGTAGGAGCTTATGGCAATTGGCCACACGCACAGTCCACAGCAGTAAGAAAAAGCACACATGTCTGCTCACAGTTCGCTGTTTCCTCTTTTACACAGTCCAAAACCCAGACTTTTGGCAGAAGAGGTCTGCCAAAACCAGGCTGAGTCTTCCCATATCAACTAATGTTATCCAGACACTTGCCTACAGACGTGCCCACAGGACAGCTTAGTCCTGCCGCATGGCGAGTTTGAGGTCAGCCTAGGCTACATAAGACCCTGTCTTAGATAATGCGTTTGAAAGGACCTGTAAGTGGATTTTTTCTGTGTGTTGCAACTATTAGAGGACATCTTCAGGAACCAAGGATGATGGGATAAACGCTTTAGGGTTTTAGGTCCCATGAAGCAGGAATCACAGACAAGATAACACAAAATGCAAACCAGGTATGGTGGCACACGTTTGTAATCCAAGCGCTTTGGAGGCTGAGTCAGGAGGATTGCTTCCAGTTCAAGGGCCACATAAGTGACTCCAAGGCCATTCTGAGCTATGTGGTGAAAACCAATCTCACAAAAGGAAATGAAAGCCAAAATATACAAAATATACACACCACAATGTCCTATGTCTCTGCCCTGCCCCGCATCATTGTTCTGTAGTCACACTGTCATCTCTTGGTCTAGAACAGCTGAATTCTAGGATTTCCCCAGAGATATACTCCCTGCACTCTATAAAACCAGCCCCTGGAGCTAGCAAGATGCCCCAGCGCTCTTGCAGAAGACAGAGTTCTGTTCCCAGCACCACAATTGCCTGCAACTCCAGCTTGAAGGGATCCAGCGCCCTCTAATGGTACTTGTGGTCACTGCACTCACATGCACATACACAGAGAAACATAAACATAAAAGAATTCTTTTTTAAAAACCAGTTCCTTTTATATGTGGAATCCTTACCCCCATGTTACCTACCCTGAGAAGGTCTCAACTCATCTCATTTGAACCAGCCTTCCCCTAATTCCAGAATGAAAGTCCTGTCTGTATCCTTTGGAGAATGACATACTTTGTGAGACCATAGATATCATCACAACACTTGGGTAGCAGCACAGCTTTCCAGCTGGGTGTCAGATGGTATTGAAAGCAACAGCCTGGAATCTTCTCCCCCACAGATTGGCCACTCCTGTTTGGTTACACCAGTTATTATTGGCCACTCAGCCTTTTGCCCACCTTGTGCTGCAGGGAAGACTTTCAGCCTTGAAGCAGGTGGCTGTTTCCTCTGGAAACTGATACAATCCTTAGCACAGAGCAGGTTTTCTAGGGACTTTCCAAAAGTCAACTTAACATCATCATTATTATTGTCCATTATCTTTTTAAACTTTTTTTTGAGACAAAGTCTCACTTTGTAGCCCTGACTGACCTCAAGCTCACAGAGATGTGGCTGCCTCTGGCTTCTAAGAACTAGAATTAAAGGCATGAACCACTGGGTCTGGCTATCTTCTTTAAATTAGATTTATTTCAGGTGTATGAATATTTGCCTTCTTGTATGTGTATCATGTACCTGCCTGTTGGATCCCTTAGAACTTGGGTTAAAAGTCAATGTAAGCTACCATGTGGGTGCTAGAACTTGGATCTTCTTTCTCTTAACCAGTGAGCCATCTCTCTAGCTCCTCTTTTAAATTCATGTGTGTGTGCATGTGGTGTGTGTGTGTGTGTGTGTGTGTGTGATGGGTGTGCACCAGGACACCTGTGTTGAAGTCAGAGGACAACTTGTAGGAGTTTGTTCTCTCTTTCCATCACATATACCATGGAGACTTGAACTCAGGTTGTCAGGCTTGGTGCCAAATGCCTTTACCGCTGAGCCATCTCACTGGCCTCTGCTATTATTGTTTGAGACAGGATTTTGCTTTGTAGTTCAGGCTGGCTTCAAACATCATCTTCCTGCCTCAGTCTCTCAAGTGCTAGCAAAACAGATGTATGCCACCACATTCAAGAGCACCCCCCATTCTAGAAAATGCTTGCTCTCTCTTGTGGCTCAGAATCTACCCTCTTGAGAAGGCTCTCAAGGTAAATTATGAACCCATTTTAAAGGCAAGAGAGCAGAGAGCTGGGTGTGGGTGGTACACACCTGTCATACTCACACTGTGCAGGGTGAGGCAGGAGGATGGTCAGGAGGAATCTAGGCCAGCTCAGGCTGCCAAGCAAGACCATGTCTCATGTAAAACAAAACAAAACAAAAAAAAGAAGCAAAGAAGTTTCAGGTTTTATGACTTATTCAAAAGCAGGGATTAGCATTAAGCAGATGCAGGGTCATAGGCAAAGATACGAAAACAAGGACTGCTGGGTAAGGATGCTCATGGGCAAGATGAAAGGAGACTCGTGGGGTGATGAGAACTAGAAAGGAGGCCCTTTGGCTCCTGTAACTGCAGGGACCAGAGAGGTGGCAGTGACTCAGAGAGGGGCAGAGTTGACAGGGGCTGGGCCTTGCAGAATGTGGGATGTAGTTTGTGTCAGGATATCAGAGCAGGAATAGAATGTGGGATGTAGTTTGCGTCGGGATGTCGGAGCAGGAATAGAATGTGGGATGTAGTTTGCGTGAGGATATCAGAGCAGGAATGAGTTATGCAGAGGGTCTAGAGTAGCTGTGATGAGTTATCTTGAAGAGCATAGCAGAAGATTCTGGACAAGAAAGACTTTCAGAATGCAAGGAATCTAGAACCTTTTTGAATATAAAACATACAGTGTTGTAATATTTTGACGGTTCCAAGAAGCTGCCAGGGAAGGTCTATCTAAGAATGCTACTGAGGTGAGTTCATGAGTGGTCTGAATAGGAAAAACAGAGTTGGGATATGCAGGCATCAACTTCAGTTTATGGTAGCCATGATGATGTAGCTGTGGACTTGGATGGCATTTGGGTTGGGGTACTCTAGTTAATGAGGTGTTTCAATGCTAGTAGAGGGAATGTGGCTGGTAGTGAGTGTGAGTCCATGGTTCCAAAGGGACACTTAGGGCACAGGGGACAGAGAAGGGAGGAGCTCACAGTGAGATAGGCACAGTAGGGGAGGGAGGCAGGCAAATTAACCCAGTTTTATTGTCTGCCCCTTCTCCATCCCTGCTTCGGAGTGTTTCTGATTGTCTCCCAGATCCAACGCAGATATTTTGAGACTCGTGTGTAGACACCAGGTCGGTTGGGCTGCCCACATGGAAAATCTCCCCATGAGATGATGCCATAGAGTTTTCCATTGCAAACCAGTGGGCCCCCTGAATCACCCTGGGTGGGGGAAGAGAAAGAAGGGCGCTTGATATGTCTGAAGAAGAAGGTACAGATGGAGGAGATGTGGGGAGAAGAGTGAAAGGTGGAGAGAGACAGATGTGAAAAGTCAGGGAGATGGAGAGTCAGAGGGATGGAGAGTCAGGGAGATGGAGAGTCAGGGAGATGGAGAGTCAGAGGGATGGAGATTAGCGGGATGGAGATCAGAGGGATGGAGAATTGGAAGGATGGACTGCATGCTTCTATCATTCTCCGCATCTCACCTCACAAGAGTCCTTCCCGCCTTCTTTGGTACCAGCACAGAGCATGTTGGCCGTGATCTTTCCAGGATACACCTGTCGGCACTCCTCGTCTGAGCGCAGTTCGATGTTGGCGCACTGCAGGGTTTTAGGATAATTCACTGGGGAGGAGAGAGACCATCTGAGGAGGCTTGTCCTGGATGTTAAAGAGTCAGAGTGGGCAGGAAATTGAGATGGGATAAGTAAGATGAAGGGAAGGATGAGGCAGAAAGTAGTAAAGGGACAAAAATATGGACAGACATGGGAAACAAATGAGGATAAGGGGGGGAGAATGGGGCGGCGGGGGCAGCGCGACAGGGATGGGGCAGATAAGAGGCCTGAGGTACGGTGCTGGGAAGGTACCCCAGTACTTCCCATGCAAACATGAGTTTAGATCCTTAGAACTTATGTAAATGGCGGGAGTGGGCATGGAGGCCTGCCTGTAATTTCAGCCTTAGAAGAGTCAGGGGATCCCCCAAAGCAAACTGGTTAGCAAGGCCAGTCATGATGGTAGGCTTGGGGTTTGATGGAGAGCCCCTGCCTCAGTGGATAAGGTGGAAGAATGATCAAGGATGGTTCCCAGCATCAACCTTGAGATTCCACGAGCACTCACCCACGTGTGCCCCAACGCAAGCAAATGCACATACACACATGCACACCACATATGTGTGAAAAATGGAAAAGGGGGAAAAGAACTCAAGGTGGGTAGGAAGCAAGGAGTGGTGGGAAGTGAGAGAGCAGGTGCTGGGGGAGGGGAATGTGAGGGGGAGAGAGAGGGAGAAAAGAGATGGGAGAGAGCCAGGGGTTGCTGTGGAGACGCCTGCTGACATGTTGTGCTGTATGTTAGTCACATGTATAAAACACACCTAAGGATACACTTTTTATAGTTCACCCACCTCCATAAGATATACTTATCTAATGTATTATAAAATTACAAATATGTAAATTATAAATATATATTTCTTAATGTACATAATAAAGTATGAGATATTACACAGCAAATATTATCACATAACCTTTAATTTTCAGTGCTTGGGACTGATGCAAGATGTACTTTCTACTGTTACACTACACCCCAACCCTTTTAATTTAATTTTATTTTTTTAAAAATGTTGTGTGCCTGTGTATGTATGCTAAAATAGGCGTGAAGAGTCAGAGGACAACTTTGGGGAGTCGTCCTCTTCTTCTACCACGTGGAGGGTTGAATTCGGGTGGTGGAAAATACCTTTACTCACGGAGTCCTCTGGCCAGCCCTATTTTACTTTTTTAAAAAGAATTTTTGAGGCAGAATTCTCTGCGTAGCCCAGGCTGACTTCTCCATAGCTTAGGCTGATCCTGAACTTGTGATCCTCCTTACACAGTTTCCTAGGTGACTGACATTATAGGTCGGTGTCACCAGGCCCAGCTTTTATATAATTATTTATTCTGAGTCTGGAGAGATGGCTCAGAGATTAAGAGCACTTGCTGCTCTTCCAGGGGACCAGAGTTTGATTCTCAGCTCATGTCAGGCAGTTCACAATTGCTTGAGACTCCAGCTTCGAGGAACGCTGTGCCCTCTTCTGGCCTTTGTGGGCACTGCACTCATATGCACAAGCACACAGAGACACAGACATACTCACAGAATTAAAAATAAAATAAATTGTATATATATTTATATATAATCCCAGTACTTGGGAGGTAGAGCCAGGTGGATCTCTGAGTTCTAGGCCTGTCAGGGCTACATAGTAAGACTTTGCCTTAAAAACCAAACACACACACACACACACAATATATATATATATATTCATACATTTGTAATATTAATATTAAGGAGATACATGCCTTCATTTATATAGACTTATTTTTATAAAGGCACTGGAAAGGTGGCTCATTGGGTAAAAGTGCTTGCAGTCAAATCTGAGGACCTGAATTTAATCCCAGAGCCCAATGGTGGGAATTCCACAATTTGTTCTCTGATGTCCCTTTGATGGCTTTGGTCTAAGCGCCTTCCTCCAGCACACACCCCAAAGCAATACAAATATAATAAAAGGAATCCTCAGACTCCCCCTGCTTATTGCTGCCTCAGTTTCCGCCGTCCTCTGCGAGAACTCCAGCAGCCCGTGCAGGCACTTACCCTGGGGGCTGGTGGTGGTGCCCCAGCCAGAAACGCGACAGCAGGTGCCAGTGGGCAGGCAGTCGTCCGGGGAGAGTGGCAGAGCGCGGATGTGGCTGCTGAGCTGGACTGGGGACTTCAGCTCCAGAAGCATGATATCATGGTCGTGGTTCAAGTGGGTGGAGCTGACCTGGTATTCAGGATGGGGGATAGAGCGGACCACCTCCATTGCCTGCTCGCCGTTCTCCACACGCCCCAGGGCATGCTTGCCTAGGTGAACTGTGTACCCACTGTGGGCGCAGGAAGTGGTGGGAAAGAGACAGATGAGCCCATCTCTGTCCCCACCCCAGTCCCAGCCCCTTCCCCATCCTGCACTCCAAGCCCCACATACTCTTTCCTGCAGTGAGCTGCTGTGAGTATCCATTTGGGGTGAACCAGAACACCTCCACAGAGAAGCCGTCCATGCACCAGTAGAGCTGCCTGCCACGGCTGAGAGTGGGGGAGGCAGGTGTAGCCACCCGGGAGAAAACCATTGGTTCCATTGGTACCATTGAGAATCTTGGGGTAGTCCCGGGAGATTCCTGTCAAAGATAAGAAACTTAGAGAATAGGGCTAAGGAAGAAGAAAGGGCCAGTTCTGTGGTCCTGGACTTGGGGAAAGGGTCAGATTATTGTTTTGGGTCATCAAGAACTGAGGATTCACTTGCTATCCTCTAAGTTGCCTTATTCCATATGGGGATGAGTCAGGCAGACGTTTTGCCTGTACTATAGAGACGTGCTACGCTGTCTAACGGGCACGGAGAGGAGAGCTTATGGAACAAGAAGGGTGACAAGAAGTAAGAAGAGGTCCACTTTCTCTCCATCTACATTTTCTTAAGGTGAAAGAATTGACTTATGTATCTCCCTAGGCATCATCCATCCACTTGTTCATTAATTCATTCACCCATCAACCCATCTACCTATTTACCTAGCCATCCATCCACTCACCCATCTTTCCAGCTATCAACCCATCCATCAATAATTTCACCCAGCCATCCATATATCTACCTTCCCATATATTCACTAATCTACCCACCCAACCATCTACATATCCATCAATATGCCCATCCCATTCATATGTCCGTCCATCTACCCATGCATTTACGTATCCATCTATCTAACCATCCATCCATCCATCCATCCATCCATCCATGCATCCATGCATCCATCCATCCATCCATCCATCCATCCATCCATCCACCCAACCATCCATCCATCCATCCACCCATCCATCATCCCTCCACTCACCCATCCATCCATCCATCCATCCATCCATCCATCCATCCATCCATC
>LOEQ01000613.1:59961-74161 GCA_001685075.1 Bramus lutescens | reverse complement strand
CCCACCCATCCATCCATCCATCCATCCATCCATCCATCCACCCACCCATCCATCATCCCTCCACTCACCAACCCATCCATCCTTTTAACACATTTCCTGGGTGCTTTTCCAGTCCTACAGACCACCTACAAGTAGTCACGCCAAAATTCTCATCACCCACCCCAACCTTTGCAGCTGGAAGCTCAAATGCTATCAACCCAAACACCTAATACACATCTTAAAGTTTGTGTCTGGAAACTGATCTTTCTCACCCCAAACTGTTCCTTCCAGTCCTTCTCATCTTGATACTCAGCCCAAACCTGGTCATCAACCCTTGCTTCCCTTAATCCCTTCATTATTCACAACAGTCCTGTTTATCTCCTAAATATCCAGTTTAAAGTGTTTAATATTTGTTTATTTTATGTGTGTGAATGCTTTGCCTGCATGCAGGTATGTGCACCATGTGCATGCCTGGTGCTCAAGGTGTTAGAAGAGGGTGTCAGATTCCCTGGAAATGGAGTTACAGATGGTTTTGAGTTACCATGCGGGTTCTGGGAACCAAACCTGATCTTCTGCAAGAACAGCCGATGCTCTTAACCACTAAGCCATCTCTTCAGCTCCCTGATATCCAGTTTTTATCAAGGCCCTGCCACCATCTTGGGGGAAACAGCAGGTTGTCTGTAATCTCAGAGCTGGAGGAGCAAAGACAGGAGGATCTCTGGAGTTTACAGGTAGCTGGTCCAGCTGAGCTGGAGAGCTCTAGATTCAGTTGGAGAGATTGTCTCAGAAAATAAGGTAGAGAATGATGTTGACCTCTGGCCTACACACACACACCCTGTGTCACTTGGAAGCCTGCTTGTCTGAATCCCCACCTCTCTCCTCTTGGGACACTCTACTCTGGCCTCCTACACCTGTTCTCCCAACACACAGGAGCCTCTCTCTGTACCTGTTGTTTCCTCCTTCTGAGTACTTCTTCCTTACGTCAATCATAGATCCACATGTTTCGTTATGTCAGTCACAGCCACACGTAGGTCTTGAAGTCAATTAAAATAAAATCCAAATCTCAGTTCCTGCGGGATGCCAGACACATCTCAGATATTTATTTATCCACACGATCAGGCATAGTATGTGGTTCAGACAGAGTACATTTGAGCTGGTTGATGGAGCATCCAGAGGCATATGACAGGGTCCAACTTCCATGTGATATCTAAGTTGGTAAGTTCTTTAGCAAAGCCTTTTGGGGCCTCCAGTCTAAGGGTTCCCCTCCTGGACCTCAGGCATGTCGTGTTTATCTAAGGATGCTCATTAAAGCTATAGCTGTCCATCTCTTCAGGCTTGTTGGTAATTCCCTCTTCCTGTCTTGTCTATTCACACACACACACACACACACACACACACTCCTCTTTCTTTTCTTCCTCTTTTTCTTCCCTTTTCTCTGTCTCTCAGTCTCTCTCCCCCTCCTTCCCTTTCTCTCTGTTCTCGTATCTTCTTTTTCCTCTCTCTCCCTTCACCCTTACAGACAACTCCACAGACAGCTGACATCTGAATTACTCTGTTTAATAGTCTTATTCCTCAGATCTAGGATATGTGACAGCAATGGAGACACAGCTGTGGTCAGCGGGTCACATCTAGATTCCAGTGCACTGCTTTATTACTCTGCAGAATCCTGCAAATGACCAGCCTCAGCTTCCATCCCTCTCGGGGGGGGAAGAACACAGTCATCCCTTTGTACCTGTGGCGAACTGGTTCTAGGGCCCTACAGACATTACAACCCAGGAATGTTCAAACCCTTCACATAAAGCATCATGGTGTTCACATATAACCTCTGCACATCATTCCATCCTCTTAAATCACTCCTGATGATTTATAATAGCCAATAAAAGTCAAACACTGTGTAAACAATGACCACACCTTATTTCCCATAGTGGGAAAGCTGGCATGAGCTCAGTACTGAAAAAAAAAAGGTTTTGTCTTTCTATGTTTGCTGCATTGTTGGTTGCATCCTCAGATGGGAAGCTGTGAGTGCAGATAAGTGGCTGTGGGAGTCATCACACTTCAGGAAGCTGTGGGAGCCATCGAACCTCCAGCTGGGCATCTTGCTACAAGGAGTCCCCTTGTCCCACAGCGCATGTCCCCACCTGCCTACGCTGGGAAATAAGAGTTAAGCGCAGGAATAGAGGGTCACTTTAGGTGGGACCAAAAATGAGACAAGGGTGACTTTAAGAGGTAGAGACAGGGGGATAAGAAGTTCAGGGTCATCCTTGTCTACACAGCCTGGGTTGAGAGCCCGTCTCAGAAATGAGAAGGTGAATAAATAAATGGCACACTCAGAAGCTGAGTTATGGTCCAGCTCTCTTCTAACTCTGGATGCGTCCATGTAGAAGACTCATGGGGGGCTGGTCGGACGAAACCCTCGCTCTCATCTGATCCCTCTTAGTACCAGGAGGGATCAAAGCCTTGTCCAGCACCTGAATTTTGGAGGGTCCACCATCTTTAGCAACTATTTCCACAGAAGACAAAAAGGGCCAATTAAGTCATGCTTGATGGCGCAGGCCTGTTAGCTCATATCCTCGGGAGACTAACAGGGAGATTGCAAATTCAAGACCTGCCCAGAGTACAGAAGTTCAAGCTGGCCTGAGGAATTTAGTAGACTCTATCTCAACATAAAAAGTAAAAAGAAGCCTGAGAATGTAGGTCAGCGGTAGAGACTTCCTGAGTTCTCATGGGGCCCTATGATTGGTAAATATAAGTAAACTATAGTGCACTAAGGCTCTAACCTTCTGCAGTTCTCAGGATTGGCCCTAAGGCCTCAAATATGCCAGAAAAGCACTCTACCCTACCTAAGCTGTATCTCCAGCCAATAAACTTTACTTTTCAATGTGTGCACAGGCGCGAACACACACACACACACACACACACACACACCCGATCAGTCAATAAAACAGGTAAAGTAAATAGAAAGAAAAAAACAGGAAAATAAAGCAAAGTAGCTGCATTTTAGAAGGCCAGAAGTTATGCAGACAGTCCGATGGACTTTCAGAGCAAGGCATGGTGGACCTGGTAGACATCCTGGATTAGTGTCCTGGCTCAGGTGTGGCAGTGTCTTTGGGGCAGGATCCTTCTATCCCTGAGTCCTGGGAGAAATTGCAGTGCACATACCTCACTGGGCTCTGGAGGGTTCCACAAGATGCAGCATGTGGGGCTCCTGGCCCAGGGCAAGGCACCAGGAGGGGCAAGGGTGTGAATCCTGGGTGTGACACCAAAGCTGAACAGCCACCCCACCTCCAGGGGAAGGCTGGTGCAGGGTGCTAGGTACTGTGGACCCTCCTCCCTTAAGTCAGAACAAAGCCTGGGGGAGGAGGGTTCTGGAAGCCTCCATTACATATCTAGGCTCCTGATAGTGGCTCACCTCATAGTGGCAGTTAATTATTAACTAATTATTTGAATAATTATTTAAATAATGTCCGCACAGCTCCCCCAGATATGCTCTGGATGCCACAGGCAGCATGCATGCAATGCCTGGTGCTTGTCCCTGTTAGAATAAATGATTGAGTGAATGAATGATGCATGCATACATGGGGTTTCTAGAGAGTGTTTGCAAAGGCAGATAAAGGGGCTAGGTTTGTAGCTCAATTGGTGTGTGCCTAGTACACACACAGCCCTGGATTCCATTCCTAACACCCCATAAACAAAGCCTGGTGGCACACACTTGTCATCCCTAATGCTGGGAAGGTATAGTCAGGAGGATTAGGTAGTTCAAGGCTATCCTCAGCTACATAGTGAGTTTGAGACCAGCCTGGTCTACAGGAGACAGAGACAGTCTCAAAAAGCAAAACACAAAGCCACTAAATTACAACATAAGGAGCTGGGGAGATGGCCCAGTAGTTAAGAGCACTGTCTTCTCTTCCAGAGGACCTAGGTTCAAGTCCCAGCACCCACATGGCAGCTCACAACCTCTGTCACTCCAGGGTATCCAGCACCTTCCCTCGTACAGACATGAATTTAAAAAAATAATAAAATTTCACTATTTTCACAGCTTTTTTTTTAATCACACCAGGAACACCCCTCCTTTTCTTATCCCTAGCAATCAATGTTGCAGAAGAAAACAATCGTTGGCTCAAGTTTTGCTCAAAGTAGCATTGTTAACATTTGAACCCATGGCCTGCTGTGCTTCCTGCTCTTCTATCTTGAAAATGTGTGGTGGTGTTGGAGGTGGAGGTAGAGGAGGTGGTGGTGGTGGGGTGCTGCAAAGAGTCGAGGGAGTCCGGAGACTTGGGGGCCTCTCTGAGCTGGGGCATCTCTGGAGTCAGAGGTGTTGGTGGGCTGATCCTAGCTGGGAAATCAGGTCACACAGGGACTAGCAGGAAGCTATCAGTGTGTCCTCCCTGGCCCTGAGTGGGCGGGGGTGGGGGCGGAGCCCGCAAGNGGGTCGAGAGGCTGAAGTGGGTATTGCAAAGCCGGAGACTGAAATTCTCTGCGCTTTGCAATCTTGAACTTCACGGCTCTATTCTCTCTGAAATCCCTGGCCCTCGAATCTTGCCCTTCTGTAATTCCATCCGCAGTGTGTGTGGAACACCCCGAGAGCTGGTGGAAGGACAGCGTGCACTCCTCTGAGCTCTAGCGCTTGCCATCACTTCCAAAAGGTCACCTCTTCCTAACCTGCACTCTAAGAGCTGGGTCCAGACAGCATTCCTTCGCCCATCACTCCTTTCCCCCTCTGACCCCATTCTCCCCTCTCTGGGCCTGTCCCGGACCCTGGGTCTCCTCGCTGGCGTCTAGTCTTTCTGCATGCTTAGACTCCCTGCATCTCTGCAGGTTTCTGTCTCCACCTGGGCCTCACGCTGACTCAGCTGCCCTGTATCCCTTTCCATCCCTCCTCTTTTCTCCTCTTGTCCCTCTGCAATGCCCCTTCCCCAGGCCTCTGCCCTCTCCCTCCCAGAGACCCTACCTGAGGAGGGGCCCAGGTGGCCAACTTCAACAGCCAGCTGTCTAGAAACTTCAGCTCCAACCCATGGCTTTTAACCCCTGAGCTCCCTCCCCCAGCGCGCGCACCATTTCCCGGTGCTGGCTCCCCCTCTCCACCCCCAATGGCTCAGCTTGCTGTTGACAGGCACCCCCCAGCCTGGGCTCGGCCCTCGGCTTGGAGGCGGAGCTCTTGGAACAAGCTGGGACCCAGATCTGTCCCCGCCCAAGCCCGAGTTGAACCCGCTGTGAACCTTCTTTTGGCAGGACCACAGAAAAGGGGAAAGCCCGCTTTCCTTCTCAAACTCCTCCCCTCCATACCCCTGGTCTTGCTGCACCTCCCTGCTTTCCTCACCTCCGCTCTCAACGCGTGCACCTTTCAGTCTGCCGCAGCTCCCAGGCCGTCATCTCCCAGCTCTCTTGAAATCCCACCTTTACCATAGGGATCACCCCCAGCCTGTCCCTGAAGGCCAGTCCCTTCACCAGCGGCAACCCAAGCTTGCCTCTTAACATCAACGCCAGCACAGTCCGTGGGAGTCTCACCTCCAGCCTCGTTCCTTCCGAAATTCAAGGTGATGACCACATATGTTCATCACCCTCTTTCCAAGACACACACCGTACAGGTGCCTGGCTAACAGAGTATCTTAGTGCCCTGAGCCTGTGCGGGGCAGAGGCTGAGTCTGGGAAAGTGCTGGAGCTAGGCTGCCTTTGAGAAGCAATTGATGAGGTGAGGGAGTGCATGGCAGGGTGGGTGGAGAGGAACAGGGCTGGCGGGGAGGGGGTGCAAGCTGGGACGAGATAGGGTGGAGGAAGAGGAAGGAGGAAGGAATGGTGTTTAAGGAATGAGTAGGTGGCTTCTGGAACTTTGGCGGGGTGGGGCCCCATGAGTTAATCCCAAAAGGTGGATGGGGCAGGATTAGGGATTAAGAAGGACAAGGGTGGGGTCAGAATTTGAAAACAAGCCAAGGATGGGGATCCAGTGAAGTTTGGAAAGAGGGAGCTAGAAGAGGTGACTTCATTAAGATATAGGCTGGTCAGGTGAAGGTTCACAGGGTGGAAGGTGGGCTGTGGGGGGGGTCGCAGGATTTGGGAATGGTGTAGTCCAAACCAAGGGAGTTCAGACTACACTGAAGGTTTGATTCCTTTTTAAAATAAAGTGTTGCAGGCCCCCCCCCATGTAGTTCAGCTGCTAAAGTGCTTGTCTGGCATGCATGATGCCTGGGTACATCCGTCCCTGTGTAGGGGCACATGCCTGTGAATCAGCATTAGAGAGGCAGGGGCAGGAGGCCCAGGAGTTCAGGCTCATCCTCTGCTACAAGATGAGTTTAAGGTTGGTATGCAATTTTAAAAAGAGAGGAAAAAGCTCACAGCACACAAGCAGTAAGGAATGCTAATGTGTACTTAACAAAACAACACTTTGCTTAGCACATTTGTCCTGAGGGAAGCTTCACTGGCAAATTTCATTTCTGTGGTTTTGAGAAGAATATTTGCATTGCTATCAGATACCTGCCATTTAAAGTTATAAAGTAGCACTGAGTATCACAGGGCCTCACTGCACAGTTCTGTCCTTCTGCACACCTGGAGAGGCTGAGGCAGGAGAATGGAAACTTCAAGGTCAGCCTGCTCTGTGCTGTGAGTTCAGGGCCAGCCTGTGCAACTTAGCAAGACAATGCAAAGAGCCCTGCTTAGAACCCCCGAGTGAGGGGCTGGGGTGCAGCTCAGTGGTAGAGTCCTGCCTAGTATCCTCCAGTGAGGGGCTGGGGTATGGCTCAGTGGTAGAGCCCTGCCTAGAATCCCCCAGTGAGAGGCTGGGGTGTGGCTCAGTGGTAGAGCCCTGCCCAGAATCCCCCAGTGAGGGGCTGAGGGCATAGCTCGGTGGTAGAGCTCCTGTATAGCATGGGGAGGCTCCATGTTCAAGCCCTAGCACTGCTCAATGTGGAAAAAAAAAGCATTTCAAAGACAATAACACAAATGCAGAAATGTTCTAAAATTGGATAATCTATCTAACTTGCCATTGAAGAATCTCTGTTGTCTCAGAGTCCTTCACTAGGAAGAGAAGTTTGGTCTAATGCAGAAATGGAAGGGATTGTGTTTAGGGTTCTGGTGAGTCTGATGAGCTCACAGGAAATGTGATGTGCAATGGGCTTGGGAAGAAGGGCAGTGTGATACTAAGTTATGCTTGGGGATAGGGTTGGGTTGCAGATGGGAGGGGTACAGAGATAAGGGTGCTGATAGGGTGACGGTGTGTTGGAGGGCAGGATGGAGGATGGAAGGATGTTGAGACAGTTGGGATTGTAGGTGAACACCAACCATGGGAACTAGACACAGGCTGAGCATCTGTGTTGGGGTAGGTCTTGGTAGAGGGGGCTAGGTCGTATCTGTGAGTTCCTGTTAAGGTGACTGAAAGGCCAGTGTCCCTCCCAACCCTGGACTTCCTCCACCTCCCCGGGTAGGGCTTGGAGTGGGCGCTGAGCCCATTCCTTTCCAGTAGAGTCGGGTTCAGGTGGGGTGGCAAGAGGGAGGATGCTAGGTGAAATGAGGTGACAACTTGTGTGGGAAGTCGGGGTACCTGTGCCCTCTTGTGGCCCAGGCTCAAGCTTCCAGTAAAGCTTTCTCACTTGGGAGGGGTTGGAGCCAGGAGTGGGGGTGGCTGCTGTTGGCATTTGTTGAGAGGTGATTGCCAGGTCAATGTTGATGTTCAAGGTTATGATTGGCCAGGACTCAGGTAGCCTACCTATGTTGAAGTGAGGTCATGGACCTACCAAGGGTTGGGTGCCTTCCACCCCCTCACTTCATTAATAAGGCAACATGGAGTCCATGGCCAATATTCACCCTGGACCAAGTCCGGGGTGCCATCTTACAGCTCCTCGTCTTTCCATGTATTGGCAACCTCGCTGGAGGAAGAAACCCAGAAGAGTCCATGTTCCTAGTGGCTCAGAATCTGACACCAACACATAGATAGCCTGAGCTCGGGTGAGGTGGTTGTTCTGTGCCTCAGTGTCTCCATTTGTAACATGTCCCCCATCCATAGCACTTACCTCATAGAAAAGGGTTAAGTGACCTAATATCTAAAGGTGTTTTAAAGAATGCTTGGATGGGGACCATGGGTCTCAGTGAACATGTTAAAGAACCAAAGCTGGAGATGGAGGCAGCTCCAAGGTTTCCAGAGGAGGCCCCACCCTAGCTTGGCTTCAAAATAGGATTCTTTGTCAAGCATAAACTGGAAGTTCTGGTTGGAAGTGTTGACTGGGACAAGAAAATCTGCCCCACACCCAGAGCCTGCTGTAAACACGAATTGATAGAGAGGACACAGAGGAAAAAGACCTGAAAGAGAATTGATGTTCCTAGTGGTTCCCAGCTTGGGTCTAAGCACAGGGGATGTAAATACACAGACATGGGAAGCTGAGGCAGGAGGGACGGCAGAGGCATGGGGAGAAAGGCTGTGATACCAAGAGACAGCAGACTCTTGGGAGGCTGGATGTCCCACCTGGGCCCTCGTCATTAGGAATGCTGAGTTTGATCCCATCACCCACATTCTATGCCACCAGATAGAGTTCAAAGGTCCGTCTGGACCACACCTGGCCTCTATGTCTCTGCACCTGTGGCTAAGACAGACCCCTCAGGATCCTGTCCCTCCCTACATCTCAAGGGCGCTGTTCCAACTCCCTTTTGACAGAATCATCAATATTTTTTCTTCTCCAGAAAATGTCCTATTAACATAAAATGGTAGATTTTCTTCCATCTATCATTAATCAATAGCAGTGTGGGGGAGCATGCTACCTTCTTCTAACCTTGGCATCCCCTCCCACTGCTGGCCCATCTCTGCTCCCATTTGACTCAGTCCTGGCTCTAAAACATCAGCTACACCTCTAGTGTGCTGTTCCCCTGAGCCTATTCCATGAGTCCATTCTCCCCGTACCCCCATTAAGGCCTCCACATTTTAGAATCTGTACATCTCTTCATGGTTCATCTTGTGTTATCAGTAGGGTTCACAGTCCATTACTTCCTGGTCCCCCGAGTTCCTTCCCTTGGCTCTCTAGAACATGCTCTGGGTCTCCTTGTGCCTCTCTCACTGGAGGCTCCTCAGCCATGTCTCAGTGCCCGCAGCCTCTCCTCCTCTCTCTCTATGCTCCTTCCTTCACTGACCTCATCCTGTCATGTGGCCTTAAATATCATCTACAGATTGACAACTCCTTGCAAATTTAATGACTCTGGACTCTTGTTCTGGGTCCTTCAAGTTTAATGTCTGCCTGTCCACTCCCCATGGCCGTGTTCTGCTCGTCTTGACCCGCTCTGTCAGTGGTCACACCATCCTTCCGTTCTCTTGACTTTTAATCACTCTGCTATGACCCCTCCAAGCCCTACCTTCAAAACAGATCCAGAATCTGGCCAGTTCTCACCATCCTCCTTCTTGCTCCCTTGACATCTTCCTGAACTCTCCCTTTTCAGCTGGGTTACTTCAGGTTCCCTGTGTGGTCTCGTTCTCTCTCTCTCTCTTTCTCTCTCTCTCTCTCTCTCTCTCTCTCTCTCTCCACGTGTGAATATGTTTGTGTTTTTAAGTGGAGGCAGAAATGAACTAGGGCGCTCCTGTGAGGGTCAGAGAACAATCTTGGTTTATGGTCACTGCTGTCCACCTTGTTTAAGACAAGAGCTCTTGATGTCGGCTGCTGTGTACACTGGAGTAGCTGGCTGAGCGTCTTCCCCTCTCAACTCTCTGCAGGAGCAGTGGGGTTACAGATGAATGCTATTGCAGCCAGCTTTATGTGGATTCTGGGGATCTGAACTCAGGTCCAATGCTTGCATGACAAGCTCTTCACCCACTTCACCAAGCTGACAGCCCCATCCATAGCCTGTTTCAACACAAGCAGGTGTGGTTTAGTCACACGAGCCCAGAGGAGCATGACAGCGTTAGCAGGCAGAATAGGCCAAGGACTTAGAGACTATCTCCCACAGAGGAACCATGTTTTCCCTTGGGAGGTGCAGGGTTTGAACAGCCCAGGTCTGTCAGATTGCACAAGTATGCAGAGGGGCCTCTCTCTATTTTCCTTTCTCTCTGAGGTTTATTTGTTTTTATTTTATTTGCATGGGTGTTTTGCCTCTATGTCATGTACATGAGGTGCCTGAAGATACCGTCAGATCCCAGGAACTGGAGTCACAGCTGGTTGTGAGCCCCCTTGTGGGAACTGAGATTCAAACCCGTGTTGTCTAGAAGAGCAGCTTAGCCAGCGGGTAGTATCTTCAGCCCCCCACTCCCCAGAGTGACCTCTTACAGAGTAAGTCAGAACAGGCCACTCCTATTCTCAAACCCTGGGACGTCCCTCAGAATGAACGCTATCTTCTGGGGGATAAAGGAGGGTTTAGATCACCTGCAGCCTATGCTCTTGATCGGATCTGATGCTGCCTCTCGTGTCAGACACATCTCCATTTCAGGATACTTTTGTTCGCTTTCCTCACCGCCTGGACCTCTCTTTTCTCAGCTGTGTCTACGGTTTCATAAGTCCTTATTATCTCCACGATGATGTCTTTGGCTAGTGAAGTCAGGGCTCCTCAGAACAGGATCAGTGAGTTACTAGAAGGACAGACTCATAAATTCAGAGAAGTGTTATACTCATGGCTTTTGTTGGTCACCATGAAAAGCTACAGTGAGGGCCGGTGAGGCTCAGAGAGCAGAGGTGCTTGCTGTTAAATCTGAAAACCCAAGTTTGATCCTGGCACCCACATGGTGGAGACAAAAAAACCTGTGTGCTTTGGCGCCTGCGCAATGATGCATGTGCGCCCACATCCGTCCCCACCTACCCTCCCTATACTCCCCACTAAATAAAATTAAAGCTTTTAAAATGAAAAAAGGATATATATGAAAATCGGAGCTGGGCATGGTGGTGTGCACTAGTAACCCCCGTACTCAGAGGTAGAGCTTCAGAAGTTAAAAGCAGTCTTGAGACATAGTGAGTTCAGGCCAGACTTGGCTACAGAAAATTATGAATGCCTCTAGTCCCACAAGGAACAAAACAAAACAAAAACCAGTCTATAGAGACATGCTTTCCTGACAAACACCAGACCTGAGTTCTACTCCTCAGAATGCACTCAAAAGTCAGATGTGGTGGCACATGCTTGCAGCTGCCTTGTTGGGTAGGCAGAGACAGGTAGCTCTCTGGGGCTCATTGGCCAGCCAATCTGACCTACTATGGTGAGCTTCAGGCCAGTGAAAGAAACCTGTGTCCAAAAAAAAAGGGGATGGGCTGGAGATGAGGCTCAGTGGTTTAGAGCATTCATTGTTCTTGCAGGGAACCTGAGTTTAAACCCAGCACCCATGTTCAAATCCAGCGCACAATCATCTGTACCTCCAGTTCTGAGGCTTTAGACTTTCTTTCTGACCTCTTTTTGCACATGGGTGCACATATATACATGAAGACAAAACATGCACACACATAAAATAGACTAAAACAAACAAAAACCAAGGGATGTCTGCAGCAGTGGCTCAGCGGTTTAAGAACACACTGCTCTTGCAGAGAACAGGAGTTCGGTTCCCAGCACTCATGTCTGGCGGCTCACTTGTAATCTCAGCGCCCTTTCTGGCCTCTGCAGATACTGCACTCACATGCACAAACCCATGTGCAGGCAAATGTGCATGTATACCTCCCCACATGCACAACTGCACACACAAAAGATATGAGATAAGAAGCAACAAAGAGGAGACTGGAGAGATGGCCAGTGGTTAGTAGCACTTGCTGCTTCTTCTGGAGGGCCCAGGTTTAGTACCCAGCACACACTCTCTACAACTCCTGTTCCAAAGGATCTTACACCTTCTGGCCTCCACAGCCACTGCACTCGCATGGTACACAGCCACACTTACCAGTGAGACACCCTCATAAAATAAAAATAAACTAATCTTTACAAAAAATCACAGAAAAGGCAAATTGAGTAGAGTCCAGAAGGTTCCCGACATGAGTGTCCATCTGTCCTCTCCCTGTGCAATCCTGTGGAGAGTTCTTCACATTCTCAACCACAGTGTAGGACATGTCTGGAGTGTTGCCAGTCAGGGACACTCACAGAAGCATTGATATCCAGGGTTTGTACTGGGGAGTTGGTCACACCCACATGGCTGCCCACCTGTGTGGGTGCTCTCAGGCTCTTTTCACACTCTCTGAGGTCAGACTGATGCATGTCTCCACATTCCTTACTGCCTCTCACACACAGCATTAGTATAGATCAGTGGTTCTCAGCCTTCCTAATGCTGAACCCTTCAACACAGTTCCTCATGCTGTGGTGACCCCCAACCATAAAATTGCTTTCACTGGTACTTCATAACTGTAATTTTGCTACTGTTATGAATTGTAATATAAATATCTATGCTTTCTGGTGGTCTTCAGTGATCCCTGTGAAAGGGCCATTCAACTGCCAAAGGGTCATAACCCATAGGTTGAGAGTCACTGGTATAGATGATATGGTATAGCCAAATTTCCCAAGGCAAAAAAAAAGGCACTGCCATCAGTCAGGATATTCCAAAGACTTACAGAAACTGAGTGGGTGTTGAACGTCTTTCCTGACGATGCTGATGCTGATGTGGTGATGGTGATCGTGTGTGCAGAGTGTCCGTGCATGCGGGACAGAGAACAACCCCAAATGCTGTTCTGTAGGCGCTGTCCACCTTTTAAAAAAAAACCAGGACAGCATCTCTTACTGATCTGGAATTAACTCATCAGCCTGTTCTGGCTGGCCAGCAAGTCTCAGGAATCTGCCTGTCCCACCTCTCCAGGATTGGGATTAGAAGCACAGACCATCACATCCAGCTTTTCCTGGGGAAATGTGAATGAATATCCCCTCATTCCAGATAGGGCACCAACGACAGACCAAAGAAATCACTCCGCTGAAGTCTAAACACAGTGAGCCAGTTCTTCGACTGGGGTTACTTCTGGGAGCATGGATGGCTCAAAAGGAATTGCATCACCAAAAAGGCCGCTCCAGCATGGGCAACAACTCCTGAAAGTTGCATCCATGGAACTGTCTTCTGCTGCAAGCTGCAATATCATACAGTAACCACTGAACCATCTTTTCACAAGCTACTTATCAGAACCAAAGAATCTGGTAAAGGCTAAACCAAAAGGCAAGACTTTTTGGCGTTACTGCTTTGTGAATAAGTGGTGGTGCGTTGCTGTAGATTTCTGCTGTAGCTGACTTCCCTTTCTGTTACATATTTGGGAACTAATTCCGTAGTTCAAAGCAGTTTCCCACTTCCAGGCCTCCATTCCTCTCCCCTAGTAAATGATTTGGTCAGTATTTGGGCAAGTGAATCCAATTTAAGATATTCACAGATCTCCAAGGACATACAATTACTACCTGCCCAAGCTGCTCCTCTGGTTTTACCCCCACTTAAAAGGTTCATAACTCCTTATGCTCACATTCACCTTAGTTTACTGAAGATTTTAGTTTAGGACTCTCAAGGACAGCAGAAGGGATAATTAACTGCAGCCCAGATGAAGAAGGATGCTAAAAAGAAATCCCACACTAGCTCAGAATTGAGTATAATAGAGGATTATTTGTTTAGGGGTAGACGCACAGTCCTCTGCTCGAACAGGGAACAGAGGGCTACCATGTGCTTTACATTGGCATTTATAGTATTAGAGACCATGCCCAAATGGCGGGTAACTTAAGGGCTACTGGTGGTAGGAATTCCTACAGCACCTCCCCCTTTTGTTTAAATAAGAANCCTAATACAAAATTATATACAATAAGAACAAATATCAGGTATAAAAATAAGAATTACAGCCAGCATAAACAATATCAAGAAACATGTGATAAGTTTCTCAATAATTATCCTATCTTAAGGAGTTTAAGTCTTGTGTTATAAATAACTTAGCCAAGTCATGTGCAATCAAGCAACTTCCAAAATGTCCAACAAATGGCAGAGACAACTGGCTACCTGGGCAATCACCCAAAGTCTAATTTCAATGTTGGAGCAACCAACTTTAGCTAAGGCCTAGAGTAACTGACAGACCATTTTCAGGAGCAGGAAGTTTTTCAAAATTGTCTTACCCTGTCTTGGCAAGATTTGACAGTCTTTTTTCATGTATCCTGCTTGTCCTGTCCAGACACTGTGCATTTTGTCAGTGGTCGATGCATGGGCAGTTCCTTACCCAAAGGTCAGTTTTGCCAAGAAGAAAACAAGCTCCAAGTGGAGTGTCTTCAGTGCTCAACATTCTCTCCGGAATAGATCGGTGTTGCCAGGAGCAATCATGTCTCACTTCAACAGAACCCTAAG
>LOEQ01000612.1:410419-430894 GCA_001685075.1 Bramus lutescens | reverse complement strand
CCTGAAATAACCACACAGAAACTGTATTAATTAAATCACTACTTGGCCCATTAGCTCTAGCTTCTTACTGGCTAACTCTTATATATTAATTTAGCCCATCTCTATTAATCTGTGTATCGCCACATGGCAATGGCTTACTGGCGAAGTTTTGTCATGTCTGTATTTGGCAGTGGCTCTATGGCTTATCTCAACTCTGCCTTCCTTTCCCCAGCATTCAGTTTAGTTTTTCCTGACTAGTTCTGCTCTACCCTATCACAGGCCCAAAACAGCTTGTTTATTAACCAATGATATTCACAGCATACAGAGGGGAACCCCACATCATTCAAGAAAAGTAATATGCACTGATAACAACCAAACATAATGCTCATAGAATCACTACATACAAAGTGTCATACTGAATACTTAATGAATATTTTTTAATCCTCATAGAAATCCATGAGGTGTATAATATTGGCATCATCTTAGACATTCGGGGAATGGAAGCACATAAATGTAAATTTGGTCACAACTCTCCAGATAAAATAGAAAGGAAACCTGGCATGTCTCACTCTAGATTCTGTGCCCCTGCTAGCATACACTTGAAAAGAATTCTTGGGCACATTAGAAAAAAAACAACAACAACAACATTTCCTAAATTAACATTATGCTGTTTTGAAGGAATGAAATGAGAACTCTGGGCAGCAGAGCCACACCTCTCTCACAGTCCACGCAGAGGGAGCCAGGCCTGTATGTGATAGACCAGAAGTCATGGTTTTGTGCTCGATTCTGGGAACAGATGTTACACCATGTCTCTGACTCAGAATTCTGCTCACCGAGGAATGAATCTGAAGTGTTTCCCCAGTCCGCAGATGATGCTCAAGAAGGAGTGAGTGCATTCTGCAGCAACCTCTTCCCAATTGCTGAGGATTTGGAAATGGCAGAGTGACTCCGAAGAATGATACAGCTATACAACAATGTCTTCTTGAGCATCCAATCCAAACAAGGTATTATCTTAACTATTTCTTTGAAGTGCCATAAATTGTTAAAAAAATGAAGGTTTTTTTTAAGGTTTTGTCTATGCTGCCTAGTTTCCTAATCCAAAGTCTTAGTTCACAGACTTAAAAAAACAATATCCAGATTAATTCACACTTTGACATTTGGGTGAACTTGTTATTTTCTACAAGGAAGACTAATTTTCTTATTTCTTCAGCACATTTGAGGCCTTCTCGTGCTAGTCCATTCACGGCACTGTAGCATGTTTTCCTGTGATTTCTGTTGTTGTGGTTTTGTTTTGAAGTCCAAAGAGATTATCCATCTACTTCCTTTATTTTCAGTAAAATGCAAATAGTGTATATATTTAGAATGGCTTAGTAAATAATTTATAGACCATATGATAAATTATTTATTTACTCCAGGCATACATATTTAGAATATGAACATGCATATTTTATAGTCTGTGCCACTGCTAACAAAACAAATTAAATCAGGTGCAGCTCTGGGCTACCCTGTATAATTCTCACACACACACACACACACACACACACTCTCACACTGCATTGGCCTGCATACAATCATGCCCCATTGTACTTTTCAAAGTTATTATGATGCAGAATTTTCAAGAACATTCAGCCTTCGAGGTCTGTTTCAATCCCCCCATCCTCTTCTCTCACCTTCCAATATTATTTTCTTTCCAACCTTTAAATAGTTTCATAAGTATCTGAATTATTATTCCTAAATCAATACATTTTTATTGATTACTGACATTACATAATTAATACTATAGATTTAGAGTGAACACTAGAAAATTCTGCCTATGAGTCCTTCTGTAAGAGTGAGGATCTGAATAAGTTGTAAGAACACTTTAAAATTAATAAACTAATAAACATAAATTAGAACATAAAGACAAAAATCTGAACAGCCTAATTCTTATGATTTTTAAAAAAAAACATATGACAGAAAATAGAACCCAACTCGTGAAAATCTGGGGAGGAAAAATTGCAATGACTGAGTAATCAAGGGTAGAATTACACATACATATTACATATACAGTTATATTCACACATACCATTTTACTGAGACAGGGTCTTACTGTGTACTCCAGTTTGCCTGTAACTCACTATCTAGACTAGGTTGGCCTCAAAGTCACACAGATCTGCTGTGTATGCTTCCTGGGTGCTGGGATTAAAGGCATAAATAACCATGCTCAGGAGTATTAAATAGTTTAAACATGTACACTGTGAAGCACAAGGCATATGCAAAGAAATGAAATCATATAGAATCATCAAAAACAGGGGCATCTAAATACAAGACTATGTCCTGCACATAAGTAAGCCAGCTTTTATTCTGAAGACTTTCTGTTTGAAATCTAGATGAAATCAATACTTTTAAAATTCATAGAGCTGTTTTCCACAGCCTTTCCTAGCTGGGTGAATCTGAATATCTCCTTTCTAGTCACTGGGTGTCAGAAACTCATTTAAGAGGATGATAAACGCAAGGTTCTATGAGAAGCAGAATCTGAAACTTTTCAGTCTCTCTAAAGAAGCCCATGCCCACTAACATGCTGTGAGAAAGCTGATCAATGAAGGTCAGAAGCCTTCATTCATGAATGGTGACCTACGTTGCTGAAGAAACAACACGCTAAGAAAAACCTGGAGACTGAAGAACATGCTAAACTTTTGGTCTAGGGAATGAAGGAAGCCAAATTAAAAATGCCAGGAACAGATCACCAAGAGATATAGGCTGCCATCTCCGGGAACATCTATGTCTGAGTATGAATCAAGGCAGTAGGAAGTTATTTGGAGCAACAAACCAATGATCTAACTTTGAAAAAGTTGATACTGTTCCTTGAGTATCTCCTACATTCCTGGACTTGAATTCTCAGCATCCTACCTAGTAACTCTTTAGACTGTCACCTTAAAAATGGAGAGAACTTAGGCACCCTCTTGGCTAAAAACAAAACAAAACAAAACAAAAAAACAGTGGATGCCAGATTTCAAGCAGTTAGGCTCCAGAGTCCTGAGATACATCCACCTCTACTGTACTGTGTCTGGGTAAAGTGTAAAGTTAGATGATGGTGTAGGAGGTTCTTCTGTTCATGTGTTGCTTTCACTGGTTAATGGATAAAGAAACTGCCTTGGCCTGAACTATCCCGTCTTGAATCCATCCGTCCCTTAACAGAACTGAATGCTGGGAGGAAGAAATCAGAGTCAGGGAGAAGCCATGGATCCTCTGCCTGAGACAGATGCCAGTTAGAATCTTGCCAGTAAGCTATAGCCACGTAGCGATACACAGATTAATAGAAATAGGTTAAATCAAGATGTGAGAGTTAGCCAATAAGAGGCTATAGCAAATGGGCCAACATTGTTTCAATTAATACAATTTCTGTGTGGTTATTTCAGGCCTAAGCTAGCCGGGTGGCCGGAACGAACAAGCAGCTCTCTCCATGCAACAAGATGATTTATATATTATCTGGGTAAAGTTATATTACTTTATAGGGGATAAAATAAAATTAAAAACTCATTACTAAAAGACAACCCTGACGCCAAAACCAAGATCCTAAATTGAGCTGAAGGTTCCAGGAAGCTCACTATTTGGGGATTTCAGAAAAGAGACATCTGACGCTTACATTCAGACATCCAGTTTACAAAAAGAGATAGCAGAACATGCATTTGTCAAACAGTTTGTCCAAGGAAACAGCTAATTCTTCCATTCTGTCCCTAACACAACCCCTTCCTTATCCTTAGCAAAGCTCCAGCTTGGAACCTGCAATCTTTGTTCTCTTGAACTCTGGTTATAGAGTGACTGGGTCCCACACCCTGATCCCAGTGTAGTAAGAACTTGAAAAAAATCTTTCCAGAATTAAATAAAGTTGCTCTAGCTGCGGAGGTCACCGAAAGCATCTTTTATATCTTCTTACTAACTTAATACTTGTCTATTTTTACAAGTACCAACCCTCCACACACAGAGGGAAGACTGGAACCAAGAAGTAAAGAGAATTTGTCTCTGAAACTGTTCCTTGAAAACCTGCCAATACTTCGTAGTGTTGGTAGTTGAATTTTTAGGTTGTTTGTTTGAGTTGACCTTCTGCACCACTGCTTTCACGGGAACAGTTATGATGAGTATGAAAGACAGGCATGCGTTCACACAATTCCTGAGGTGGTTGAGAGACTAAGTAATGGGCATGATTAGCAGGAAGGAAGAGATCAATGAAAGAGAATTGGTAGACATGGAACCAAAGGTTCAGATGATATTACAGTATCAAAGTCACAGGCAACAGAGGTGTACATTGTTTAGGGGTTTAAAATTTCTAGCATGTGTTAATCATACAAGATAATCATTGCATTGTGATATCTCAAATATGCATGCCTATTATCCACATTAATTCCCATAACCCTCTCTTGTCCTTTACCCCACTCTGATCCCCCCAACCCTCCCAAATAGAACTCACTCTACTTTCATAGCATCTACAAAAATCTACAATGAGATTCTCTAAATGAGAAAAGATGTGATATTTGTCTTTCTGAGTCTTGCTTCTGTTCTTGACATGGTGATCTCCAGTATCCTTTGTTTCTGCAAAGAGCATGTTGTTTTTCTTCTTCATGTTCAAATAAAACAATATGTATATCAGTCACATTTTCTTTATGCATTAAACAAATTTCAGGCTGATTCCATAAACTGATTATTGTAAATAGTAACATAATAAGTTATGATGTGTAGGGACACTATGGTATGCTGACTTAGACTCCTTTGGTCACATACCTAAGAGTGCTACTGCTGGGTCACATGGTAGCTTAATTTTTAGCACATTGAAGACTCCCCCTACTGATTTCCATAGTGGCTGGATTACTTTAATTTACTCAAAAAGTGCATGCGGCTTCTTTCTTCTTATATCCCCCAACATTTGCTTTCAGTTTTCTTATTATTGGAGTATGACAGAATATCAATGAATTTTTTAATTTATATTTTCCTTATGGCTCAGAATGTTGGACATCTTTTCATACATTGGCAATTTGAACATATTATTGACTTATTTGTCTTTCTTGTGTTTAATGTTTTTAGCTTTTTATATATTCTGGATCTTAATCTTCTGTCATAGGAATAGCTAGTAGAGATTTTTTCAATTCTATATTTTGTCTCTTCACTCTCTTTGCTCTGCTGTTGCCATTTGTCAGTTTTGTGATTATTTCCTGCACTTGTTTTATTTATGGTTTTTCATAGCAATTTCAAAATATTATGTCTTCCATTAAGGCAGTTAATCATTTGAACTGACTTTTGTATAAGGTAATATCAATTTACAGACCTTGACATGTGAACAGCTAGTTTTCCCAGCACCATTTGCTAAAGAGGCTTTTCACACTGTATTTTTTGGTACCTTTGCCAAGAATCAATGGCTGTAGCTGTGTGGGCTTATTTCTGGGTGTTCTATTTTGTTCCATTAGTCCCTGTGTATATTTGGGAGTCAGTGCAAAAGTGAGTTAATTTTTTTCTATGGCTCTATAAGATAATTTAAAATTGGGTCTGCAATATCTCCAGCATGACACTTTTTTTTGTAAGCTTAAGATTGTTTCAGGTATTCCACAATCTTTTATGCTTCCACAAGAACTTGAGGACTTTTCTCTATTTCTGTGAAGAATCTGATTGCAATTTTGGTTGGTGCTGGGGGTGTGTGTGCTCAGGCCAAGTAGATGTTGGGTACCAGAATGTAGAGTAATTAAAGGAAGTTCGTGAGAGCTCATAATAAAAGATAACAAATGTTTACTGGGGAACACTCACAATATGAGAACCACTGCGTTCTTCTGCTCTGTGGGCTCTGGGACCTACATACCAAACTCAACCAAGAGAAAGGAAAAAGGGCCAAGCATCTTTCCTGTCTGTACTTATACAACTGTCCCTAACCCTGAGGACGCATTCTGTTGGGAGAGGGGACATCTTTTTCTAGAATTACTTCCAGCTGTTATGGGGGTGATGTTTTTCCTATGGATGCCTGTAAAATCTAAAATGATACTTAAGTCTCAAAATTTTTGTTGTGGAAATTCATCTGGCCAATAGCCTTTTTGATATCAGCCCATTAGGGTGTTGTCTGAGGTACTGTAAGCACAGACAGGAAGCATGCTGCGCCCTTTTACCTTTCGCTTGTTTGGTGGTTGGAGTTTGGAGCACCTACCAAGCAGAGGAACACAGCGGCTCTCTTAGTGTGAGTGTTTCCCGGTAAACATTTGTTATTCTTATTACAGGTTCTCAAGGACTTCCTTTAATTACTCTACACTTTACATTGCATTTGGGAATTGCTTTGGGTAAAATGGATATTTTTACAATATCAGTTTTGCTGATCCATGATACTAGCAGCTTCTACTGTGTTCTTTAATTTGCTTCTTTGATGTTTTGCAGTTTTTACTGGTCTGATCTTTTACCTTCTTGATTAGGTTTATAGATGTGTATTTCATTTATGTTTTTAGGTTTTATGAATAGAATTATTTTCCCGATTTCTTTCTCAGTATGTTCATTACTGGAGTTTGGAAAAGCCACTAGGTTTTACATGTCAATTTTAAAATTTCCTGGCATTTTATTGAAAATTTTGTTTTCTAGCTAATTTATGTGCTTATTTGTGCTTATTGATATGTGTGTCATAATATCTGTGTGTCTCTGGAAGAGAACCAATGTAATGTGGTATATAATCTCTTTAATGTGTTATTTAATTTAGTTTGCAATGGCTTTTTTGAGGAATTTTGCAGTTATGCTCATAAAAACAATTGGTTTACAACATTTGTGTGTGTATGTCTTTTGGTTTTCAGAGTAATGCTGACTTTCTAAAATGAGTCTAAAAGCATTCTTTTCTGTTCTATTTTAAAAATGTATTTGTTTTTCATATTTTATTTTTCATTGATTCTTTGCAAATTTCATAAAATGTATTTTGATAATATTCACTCTCTTTGCCTCAACTATTCCCAGATCTACCCTCCCAACCAGTGTTGTGTCCTTTTTATCCCCTCAATCAAGACAAATTTGTACTTCCCAAATATCTTGGGTGTATGCCCTTCAATTGGTTGACCTACAGGGGGCTACACTTTTAGAGAAAACTGATCCTTTCTTACCCAGCAGCTAAGAATTGACAGTTGCTCCTGGGCTAGGGGGTGTAATTTTGTGCCCTGCTCCCTTCTGGTTTGAGTCTTGTGTATTGTGTAATAAATTCTGAGTTCTTATGTGCATCTGTCCTGCTGTAACCAGAAGACACTGTTTTCTTCTAGTTGTCTGCTGCTTTTGGCTCTTACATGCTCCCTGTCCCCTCCTCCACAATGATCCTTGTACATTTGGGTGTGGTATGCATGTTCCATTAGGGCTGGGTATTCTATAATCTCTTATTGTTTGATCAGTTATCTTCACTGATCATGTATACTGCAAACAGAAGCTTATCTGGTGAGGGCTGAGTGGTCCTTTTATCTATGAGTATAATGATAGCCTGTTGGTAATTGGTTTAATACTATTTGGCAGAATAATAGAAGTATGTTCTCCCTCAGTGTCTGTGGTTTTTGGTGTTTTTTTTTTTTTAGTCATAGATTTTTCAGTATGGAGAACATTAAAGTAAAATTTTCTCTAGGATTTGGTAGAATTCAGCAGTGAATTAGTTCATTCCTAGGAATACCTGAAAATAAAGAAAACTATTTTAATTTTTTTCTTGCTTTACAAGACTGGTTTTATGGCCTAAAATGTGGTCTATATTGAAGAAAGTTCCATGAAATTTGGAAAAGAATGTTTATTCCACAACCGCTAAAATATTCTGTAGGATCTGTTAAGTACAATTGATAGTCCATTTCAACTCTAAATTTTGTTGTTGAGTTTTGGTTTTTGGACTGGGTAGTCTACCTACTGATAAAAATAGGTTCTTGAAGTTACCCAATATTCCTGTAACTGGACCTATTGCTCTGAATTCAGTAGTATCTGTATTATGAGATCAAGCTTGTCAACATTTGGTACACATATAATAGCTTCTTGGAAGACTGTCTCCTTTATTAATATGGACTCATACTCTTTCTCTCCTTTGACTAATTTTGACTTGGTATTTGTTCTTGTGCGTATGAGTATAATAAAGAAATCTGATTTCTTTTGGTTTCTGTCTCCTTGAAGTAATAATTTTCATATCTTTTGCTTTTCAGCTAATGTGTGCCTTTGCCAATTAAGTATGGTCTTTTGTTTTGTTTTGGTTTTGCTTTTGCTTTTTATTTTTTCTCAGAAAGCAGTTGGATCTTGGTTTCTAATCCAATCAACCAGGCTGCATCATTTTAGTTGGGTTGTTAAGACTATTTACATTGAGGGTGATTATTAAAATACATGTACTAATTTCTTTGTAGGTAAACTTTTCTGTCCCACTAACCAATTCCCAAATAACAACACAGAGACTTATTATTAATGACAAATGCTTGACCAAAGGATTAGACTTGTTTTTAACTAGCTTTCATAACTTAAATTAATCCATTTATATTAATCTATGTGCTGACAAAGGCTTGTTTACCTCATCTGTGTACTTTTCATGTTGCTTCTTCCCTGTCTGGCTGTTGACTTCTGAGGCTCCTACTTCTTATTCCCAGCATTCTCTTAGTCTGTTTCTCTTGCCTAACCTTATCCTGTCCATCTATGGGCCAATCAGCTTCTTTATTAAACCAATTACAGTGGCATATATTCACACAGTGTAAAGGAATATTCCATATTCCCTCCTTTTTCTTTAAATAAAAAGGGAAGGTTTTAACATAGTAAAATTGTATACAACCAAAACAGTTATCAAGTAGGAATTACAATTTCAATATTCAGTCTATTTGTATCTGGCAAATTTAGAGAAAATGCTATATATATTTTCTTTCTGAATCTAAAGCTTTATACCCAATTTACTTTTTTGTCAGAACTAAGGAAAACTCTAAGTCTATTTATTTAATCTTTAACAACATCAAAAACCAAATACAAATGGACTGGATATTGTAAATGTAATTCTTTCTTGATTACTGTTTTTGTTGTATACAAAAGCAGGGACATCTGGCTGCTTAGACAGCCACCCAATGTTCTTCTGTATTATTGAAGCATCTATCCTTGGCCTACAGGCCTAGTATATCTGACAGTGTTAGATATCAAGGCCTAACACTTGTCTGTTTGTTTCTATCACTGAGCCTATGTAAGAGAAGGGAGTTATCAGGAAGCTGTGTTTGACTCTGTTTTTATGTGTTTAGAATCTTTTCTTAAGCTTTCTCAGGTTTTATGTTGCCTGATGATGGGCGCCATTTGTAGGTAGAGTTTTTTGTTCCCCAAGCCAGTTCCCAAATAACCACACAGAGACTTATTATTAATTATAAATGCTAGACTGGTAGCTTAGACTTGTTATGAACTAGCTCTTACATGGCATTTAATATGCTTTATTGAGAGTTTCGTTTATATGATTTCTGTTTATTGCTCCAATCTTTCTTAATCTTTATTTATTTGTTGAATTTCTTGTCTAATTTGCCAAATATGGCACTCAAAGTTTGAATTCACTTCTTTGATATATCTGTATCTATTTGGATCCTGAGGTCATTGATCATCTTTAATATTAGAATTTGGATTCTTACTCTGCTATGTGAGTTCAATTTTTAAAGACATAAATGCAAAAGAAATTTTGGAGGAGCCACATACCTTGATTTTTACATTTCCTATGTTTATGTGTCACAATTTACATGTCAGGATGGATTTCCCTGCTGACTTAAAGCAGGTCTCCTTAGTTCTCATCCTTCTCTTGACAGATTGGTCCTTAGCACTGCTCACAGATGATGAAATTAACTGTCATAACTACAATACCAAAACAAAACATTAACAGAAGACAATAAACAACCATTAAAGGCAGTGAATATATCAGCAATAGAATGGAAAATAACTTAGAGTTAACTAGAAAATTAAAGATTGAGAGAGGAAGTGTTGGTCTATAGTTCACTGCTGAGTGCTTGTCTGGTGCATGTGAGACCCTAGGTTCCATCTTCAGTGCTGCCAACAACCAACCAACCAACCAAACAAAACCCCAAAAAATTAAGAAAGGTAAAGTTGAAGAGAAAATGAAATGTTTTCTTTAGAAATGAAAATAATAATATGTAGTGATAGGGGAGCTGGGCCTGCTTTTCGTCCAGCACAGCTCCCACACCGCTAGCTTATACCCCAAAATAACAACACACAAATTGTATTCNATTAACCAATGAAAGTAACACATAGACAGATGACCCTCCTACATCAATAATAAAAAATGAAATGATAAAGAGTGCAAGGAAATGGTAAAAAGAAGTAATAAGCAAGATGTTCTGGCCGGGTTTATGTCAACTTAACACAAGCTATAGTTGCCCAAGAGGAGGAAGCCTCAATTACAGAAGATTGGGTTGTAGGTGGTCTATAGGGTAATTCCTTAATTAGAGATTGATGGAGGGGAGCCCATTGTGGGTGGAGTCATCTTTGGGTTGGTGGTTCTGGGTTCTACCAGAAAGCAGGTTTAGTAAGCTATAGAGAGCAAGCCAATAAGTAGCACCCTTCCTTGGCTTCTTGTAGGCAGAGGCTGTTCTTTCTTTCTCGGCTGCCCAGAACTGAATAGTCACACAAAAACTATATTAATAACAAAATTTTTTGGCCTATTAGCTCAGGTTTCTTATTAACTAATTATTATATCTTAAATTAACCCATTTTTATTAATCTGTGTATCTCCACAAGGCTGTGNAGTAGCACCCTTCCTTGGCTTCTTGTAGGCAGAGGCTGTTCTTTCTTTCTCGGCTGCCCAGAACTGAATAGTCACACAAAAACTATATTAATAACAAAATTTTTTGGCCTATTAGCTCAGGTTTCTTATTAACTAATTATTATATCTTAAATTAACCCATTTTTATTAATCTGTGTATCTCCACAAGGCTGTGGTTTGCCAGAAAGGTTCCGGGCATCTTCCTCCTTTGGCAGTTACATGGCATCTCCTTGACTCTTCCTATTCTCTCTATATATCTCTTTCAGTCTGGCTATATCCTGCCCTGCCAAAGGTCAAAGCAGTTTTATACATTAACAAATAAGAGCAACACATATGCAGAGGGACATCCTATATCATCTCCTTTTTTGTGTCTAATTAAAAAGGAAGAATTCAACTTTAGTATAGTGAAGTTACATTTAACAAAACAGGTATCAAGAAAGAATTACACTTACAATATTTAGTTTATTTGTATATTGAAAGTTTCATATCTAATTTATTTTTATCATAAATAAGGAAAACTATAACTGTCTTCAAAAACCCTGTAAAGATTGAATATTACCTAACAGGAAGTACATTGTAAGTAACTTCCAAAACTGTAGAATTGACAGAGACATCTTACTGTATGGACAGTCACCAAAAGTTCTGTAATGTTGGGGCATCCATCTTCTGCCTACAGGCTCAAGGTATCTGGTACAGTTTTCCATGAAACAGAAAATTTGAAACACTGTTTCACCTATATTGATGGAGTTCATCCATTCTTTTCTTCTGTGTTCTGCAGAATGTTTGAAAGTTTCTTTCATAAAGGAACCCTGAATGACCATCTTGTCTTTTGGAAAGTTCAACAGTCATTTTTCTGTGGGTTCTGAATGTCCAGTCCATACAGCAACAAGCAGTCCAGGCAAGAGCAGTCTCTTGCCCAAATGGCTAGCAAACTTATAAGAAGCCTCTTCAATGCCTATCATATTCTTGAAGTTATTGGTGCTGTCAGAAGCAGCCATGCCTCACTGTTTAGAAAAATCTAAGTTCTTAAAACATTTTAAAGGCTATATTCTGTAGGTCTTTGAAAGATCTGAAGAACACCTGTCCATTTGAAACGTATCTTTGTACATCTATAAAAACCTACTAACATGACTACAAGTTTGAATATTATAGATTACTGTTTATTAATCCATAATTTTAACTATGTATTTCATTTTAAAAAAGTTGTATAAGAATAATACCTTAAACAAAAACAGAAATACATATAACAAAATTGACTTTAAATTTGTATGAATAAACCAAAGTCCATACCAATGTAAAGTATTTATTTCTATATCACATCCCCCTTTAAATGAAAACAAACATTTATAAATAGTCATTTTTGGAATTTGGGCTTTGTTTTCTCCAAACTACTTCCCGCTGTTAGTTGGGTGAAATATTTTTAGGATTTATGGAGACCTTTTGGGAGGGTCTTGTTCCCTCAAACCACATTAGCCTGGAAGGAAACCACAGGTTCTCATCTTGTTTGGAAACAAAAGCAGAACCTCTTTTCCAAAGTAATATATCCTTAGACTCAAATTTTGAAGTCAAGAGACCTTTAAAATATATATGTTGGTTTAGCTTAGCAGCTCCCAGAATCAGAAGTCTCTTTGCAATTAAGAAATTCAAAGAAAACACAATAATATATATAATCTAGACTCTATTTTCCATCTTTACGTGGCCCCTTTCTCTAGTACTTTTTTTACTGTCTGTACCTTTTTATATTACTTTTACTGTCTCTTTAAAGACTTTGTTTTATTTTTTAAAACTATTTACTCTTTTTACAACCATCTATATACTCTTTTTCCTTTCTCCCAAACCTACACACATTTTAAAAAACACTGTGACCTGTTCAGAGGTTTATTTTTGTCTGAATCTGTCTGTAATCATTTTCAGACCAGAAGCACCTCTTCTTTTTTTTTTCTTTTTAATGTTAAGCAGGTGTGACTAGAACCAACTCTGTGGCCCTGACTGTTGGCTCCACCCTGTCCAACATAGCCTAGGTTTGTTCACTGTCTCTGCTAGCCATGCTCACCACCCCAGCTCCAAGGACACAGCAGCTCTGTGTCACCTTTAAGCAACTAGTAGCATGCTGCTGATAGACCCCATTTAAGTGTATGGCTGTAGAGGCATTTCAACTGTGTTTTAATAAATAAAGACTGCCTGAGGACCTGAGAGTAAACCAATTCCACTAATCATCCTTACAGACCAGATTATGGTAACACACACCTTTAATCCCAGTGGTGCACACCTTTAATTTAAATATAAGACAGGGGAGGGAAACAGCTCTCAGAGATGTAATCTCTTTCTGAGATTCCAGGAGGCAGGATCACCATTTCAGACTGAGGTCGAGTTAAAGGCTAGTGGCTGTCTGCCTTGCTTTTTGGATCTTCAGGTTGAACCCCAATTTCTGACTCTGAGTTTTTATTTAATCATGCCTCATAGGACCTTCCAAAAGAGCCAGAGTTTGTGCTTCCAGCATGAACCAGGAAGCCCTTTCTTAAATAAGCCATGAAGTTTTTGCTGCTAATGCTGAGTCAAGAATTCTTCTCTTAAACGAGCCATGCCTCTGCTCGCTGCCAACAAATGGATCCTGTCTGGAAAAAAAAAAGTGCAGCTACCAAGAAGCTGCACTTGGCTCCCATTTTTGTGGGTCCAGAGCCCTCTTTTTTTTTAACCTTCTTTTTTAGGTCTTATGTGGATCCATGCCCCAGACACTGGGATCCATTTTGTAGACAGAGGCTGCTCTTTCGTGCTTGGCCACCCAGACCAGAATAATCACAGAGAAACTGTATTAATTACAAAACTGTTTGGCCTATTAGCTCAGACTTATTAACACTTACATCTTAAATTAACCTATTTCTATTAATCTCTGTATCACTAAGAGGCCGTGGCTTACTGGAAAGTTTCCAGATGTCTTTTTCCTTCAGCAAATACATGGCATCCTCTTGCCTCTGCCTACTCTCTCTCTATATCTCTTCCAGTCTGGCTATATTCTGCCCTACCATAGGTCAAAGTGTCTTTATTCAGTAGTGAGTAAGAGCAACACATATACAGAAGGACATCCCACATCGGCCTCTGCATCAACTCCTGCCCCCAGGCTCCTGCTTCCTTGTTCAAGTTCCTATCTTGACTTTCCCTATTGGATTGTGACTTCAGATATGTAAGTCAAATAAACCCTTTCCTCCCCTAAGTTTGTGGTGTGGCATCTCATCACGGCAGTATAACACTAAGACACAAAGACAGGGAAAAGAAAAGAATGCATAAAGAAGTAAAAGTTATAATTACAAAATAAAGAATGCATAAACAAAAATTAGATAAAAACAAATGGGAATAAAACATGTAAAATTCAAAATTTAAAATTAAATAATAAAATCAACAGTATGGAAAAAAATTATTAAGGTAAAAGCAGAAAAAACAAGACTTGTAGATGTTTCTGTTTGATCTGGCTGCAAATACAAACCCACTGTATCTGGGGTAGTTCCTCAGTGCTCCCACAATAGCAGCCCGTAATGAATGTGAGCCGTACCCCCCCCTTGTCAACAGAGTATTGTCAGTACCCAGGCTGTCTTCACCTGAGGGGCTTTCTGTCTCTGCAGACCCTCTGCTCTAACCCTAATTATTTTTTTAGTCTGTCTGCTGGTCTGACTCTCATACTTGCCTGAAGCCACCAAATAAAAGAGAGGGGCTGCCTGAGTGTCTAACAAAATGCAGGGGAGCAAACAGCGAGCTGAGTTGTGCAGTGGATGGAGAGGACCAAGGAACTGAAGTTCTCCAACTACTGCCCTTAGTGTTTCCACTCTACCCAGTGAGCCTTAAGAGGACTGGAAATGAGATGAACCAAAGGACTCTGTTTCTGTCTCCCAGACCTGGCCAGCAGCAGAGTGCATGCCGTAAACAGATCCTCAAACCACCAATTCTAGCACTGATTCTCCACCGTAAATCACAGGTAACTGGGCTCTGTCCTCAGGACATAATACAGGAGGACCAGTCTCCATGCTCTCTAAATCCTCATGTGATCTTCTGCTTGGTCTCTGCATGCAGGTGTACATCTGAGCTACCCCCTCTGGTGGCTGTTTCTTGTGTCCGTCTTTACTCAGATACTGTAGCAGGGTTTCTTTGCATTCCCTGACTGGTGACTCTCTGAAGTGTCAACCAACAGACTCCTCTTTCTAGTTGACGCCTTACTGTCATAACCCAAACAGTGAGAGTGATGGCACGGTGATGTTGATTCCCTCCCTGACTCAGGACTGTCATCCACCGACTCCTCTCATTCAAGGACTGTCATAAGGTAAGCGCCTATTCTAGCTTCTTACCCTAGAAACGTGTGTGTGATTTTGTCAGTAGTTTTCGTAAAAGCTAACTTTTGACTTTGCTAGTCTGTTTAGTTGCATGTGTTTTAATCTGATGATTTATATATCATGGATATTATTTCCTATCTATTTAGGATTTTGCTGTCTAGAGAGAGAGAGAGAGAGACTCTCTCTCTCTCTCTCTCTGTTGCCAAGCACGAAACTTGGCCTTTGCACATGCTAAACAACTGCTCTATACTAAGCTACACCCTAACTTGTTATCCCTTCTTTTTTCCTTCTTTTTTAAAAAAATTGTTTGAGAATTTCATATATGAATATAGTCTATTTGGATCAACTTGACCTTCCATTCCCTTCCCTCCAACTCCTCCCTTACCTCCGCTGTCACGTTTCCTTCCCAACCTCCTTCACTCTTTGTCTGAACCCACTGAGTTCAGTCAGTGCTGGCCTTGGATGCATAGTGTTAGGGGCAGCAACGGGAAAGTGGCCATCATCCCTGATCCTGTTTTCTTAATCAGTTATCGAAAGTTGTTGTGGCTTGCTTTATAATCCTGCGAGTGGCTAATTTACAAAAGTTTCACAGTTTTGAAAATACTTGTCATTGTTGAGCAAAGATGTTCTTTTTGAGACAGGGTTTTTCTGTGTAGCCTTTGCTGACCTGGAACTCACTCTGTACATCAGGTTGGCCTCGAGCTCACAGAGTTCTGCGTGCCTCTGCCTCCCAAGTGCTCTACCATAGTCTGACAAGCAAAGATGTTCTTATGTGTCTATTATTGTCTATTATTTCAAACATATAGTTTTGCTGTTAAAATGCCATATTCTTATACTTATTTTCTTGCTTTATTTTTCAGCTTGTGTGAGAGGTATGTCAAATATCTTTTAATTAAGCTATGATCTTGTTTAATTCTTATATTTCTGTCACTTTAGGGTTTCAAATATGAAGTTGCATTAGTAAAAACAAATTTCTTGGTGAATCACATCTTTTATCAATACAAAGTGCTCTTCTGCCTTTGTCAAGGGCCTTTTCATGATGTCTGAAATGACTGACTGCCCACTGCCTTTCATTTGCGTTTTATCTTATACCCAGCTATTTTAGATGCTTTTACTGGGAAATTTACTCTACTTGGTTAGCCTACAAAGTATCAAGTTAGAACGCTGTGATTTTCTTAAGTCGGCTTTTCCTCCAATGTGGTTTCTTGGATTACTTTTTCTGGCTTTCTGAGCTCTTTGTTTCCAGTCTTCTTACTTTGGTAACTCGCTTTCCCAGTAAAGACATTATATCCTCTCCCTGCTCGGATGGCTGTCACCTGTAACCTTCACCTCAGAGGCTGGGGAGCCGAAAAGGAGCACAAAGTCAATCTAAATGCTCACAGAAGAGTGCATGGCTCTCTCTCCGGAGACCGACAAGAACGCTCCATCCATAGTTTATTTATGGGCATTTCAAAGTTCTCTCTGCTAAAATTGGTGAAATGAAGTCTTAAATTTAGAACTACATCCAGAATTCTCTAGTTCATGAATCACTGGCACCACAGTAAGAACAGAATTTTGAGCCCAGAGCCAGAGCCAGCTAAAAATGGAATGGAAAAGTGAATGGAGCTTAGGAGGAGCAATTTCCTTCTCTCTGCTTGTGCCTTTTGTCTCCTTGCAGGCACCATAAAGCGAGGCCCCTGCCAAGTGGGTCTTGGTTCTTTCCAGAATTAGAACCCAGCCCTGTGGTAGAAGGTTTCTCACATAGTAGATGGACCTTACTTTGCACCTGCCTTTCCCTGAATAGAATTACATTCTTTAGGAACTCCATAGTTATTTTATTTCCCATGTGAGACAGAAAAGAATTGCAGTCACCTTATGGGGAGGATGAAGGAACTGGACTGGGTATCACAAAAGTTATACACTTCTAATGTTTGGAAACTCCAAGCATGTGATTCATCACAAAATGACTTTTAAATAAGCATAAACCCTCAACATCGCTCTTCATTCCCCTCCCAATAATTCTTGGAGTAGTGAAATTCATATCTTCAAGATACATTTTAAATGTAATACCTACCATGGTTTCTAGCTCAAGTTTTAATTTTGATAAATGTTTATGCAGGATCTAAGACTATGGATAGGGAAACACACACATTTGTTCAAATACACACACGTGCACCTATGTATAGGCATGCATTCTTGCATCCATGTGTATGCCATAGCCAGTACTCTTTAGTGCAAATTTCCAACGGATAAGAACTATGGTTGCATAGTGTCCCTAAAACACTAACAATAAAACAGAACACCATTGTTCTGTATATGGATGCTTTGGGCCATGAATAGGGGCCGGTATGCCTGTGACTGGTGTCTGCTCATTTCTAGGTAGTAGCAGGCTGTGTACACCTGTATAAACAAATTAATACACAAAGCACTACTTTTCCAATCTAGAGAGAAGTAGCATTATTTGGATGAAGGCTGCTGTCTTTTCTCACCTCAAGACACAGGAAGAAAAATAGACTTTAGGCAGGGCACTTAAAGAAAATGATCCACAAAGGCACCAGTCTTAGGACAGCGTCTTTCTGAAGCAAGGACTTCAGCAAGCAGGTTTAATATGTGGGTTCTTCTTATTCACACTGCAGATGATTATACCAGTGAGTAGGAACCAAAACTCTTGTTAGCCAGAGAGAAACAGTTAAAGGCTGCTGCCAGCCGAGGGAAGTTCTGATTGCAATGCTTACCTAGATTGAAGCAAATTCTGAACAAACATTCTTTGGTCTTCTTGATGACATTTGATGTGTACATAGATTGTTAATAATGAACTTGGAAATAAACTTAGAACTGTTCTTCTCGCAAATGTTCATAAAACTTACATCAAATTGTATACTCTTTGAAGTATTATACATTAGAAGTATAAAGAACCAAAGTCTATGTATCCATTAAAATGACACATGGTAAGTGTTGATATTCCTAAACAAGTTGTTGTCAGAGAGTTTTATGGAAATTATCATTGACATTTCATTTTGGAAACTCTATACACTATACATAATGAGGTTGAAGTTTTTAATGTGTACATAAATCACAATCCAGGAAATTAGACACTGAGTAGTGACTGATCACATCAAATTTAATTTCGCTGAGCAGGTTATCATGTAAAGTTCTTTATCTTCAATCTTTATAATGTTTAATTTATTTTTACTACATCTAATCAGATGTCATCAGTTTCCTTAATCAAGACCAATAAAGGGATAGATACTGGAGGAATTCTGTAGTCAACCTAAGAAATATATGGATATCTTTGGGATGTGCTTTCATGCTTTATCATTTTTTTCAATTTTGTACTTATATACTGAAAACATTGGCAATGAAGTTACTGACAATTTGTTGTTTTGAAAACAAAATATACTTTCTTCTTTGTTATTTCACCATCTTTAACACTGTAGGCTTACACTTGAATGCGCAGGAGAAATCTGTCTTTGACTACATGATTCAATCATTATTTCACTGAATAATTCTGGCAGTTAATGGTATGCACTTGCAGCTTAGAAACACCTCCATTGTGTCCCATGAGTTTGAGTTTGATGTTTACTCATTTTCATTCAATTCTACAAAGCCTTTAATGGCTTTCTTAATTTCTATCTTGACCCAGTTTTCATTGAATAGAGAGTCGCTCAATTTCCATGAGTTTGTAAGCTGTCTGTTGTTTCTGCTGTTGTTGATATCCATCTTTAATCCTTGGTGGTCAGGTATGTTACAGGTTGATATTTAAATTTTCTTGCATCTGTTGAGATTTGCTTTTTGTCTGAGTATGTGGTTAATTTTAGAGAAAATTCCGTGAGTTGCAAAGAAGAAGATAAATTCTTTTATGCTTGAATGAGATAGTCTATAAATATCTGTTAGGTACATTTAGTTTATAACATTAGTTAGTTCCAGCATTTCTCTGTTTAGTTCCTGTCTGGATGACATGTCGGGATATTGAAGTCTCCCACACTTAGTGTGAGAGGTTCAGTATATGACTTAAGATGTAGTAGAGTTTCTTTCATGAACATGGGTCCCCTTGTGTTTGTTGCACAGATGGTAAGAATTTCAATGTCCTCTTGGAGGATTTTTTTTTTTACTTTGGTGATTATGTAATGTTCATATCTCTTTAGAAATGTTTTGGTTTGAGTCTCTTTTGCCAGCTATTAAAATGGTTATAACAGCTTGCTTCCTAAGTACATTTGCTTGGGATATGTTTTTTAACCCTTCTACCCAGAGGTAATGTCTACCATTGATGTTAAGTAATGAATCTTGGATGAAGCAGAAGAATGGGTTCTGTTTCTGTGTCCATTCTGTTAGTCTGAACTGTTTTATTGGGGAATTGAGACCACTGATGTTGAGAGATACCAAGATATCAATTGACAGTACTTGCTGATTCCTGTTATATCGTTACAGTGTGTGTGTGTGTGTGTGTATCTTTCTGCTCTTGTGATTTGCTGGTCTGGGATAACTTATTCCCTATATTTTCTTGGGCCTGATTAACTTCTGTAGGTTGGAATCTTCCTTCTAGCACTTTATGTAGGGCTGGACTTGAAAACAGATATTTCTTAAATTTGGTTTTAACATAGAATGTCTTTTTTTCATCTATAGTGATTGAAATTTTTGCGGGGTCTATTATTCTAGGCTGGCATCTCTGCTCTTGTAGGGTCTGTAGAACATCTTTCCAGGCCCTTTTGGCTTTTTAGAGTCTCCATTGAGAAGTCAGGTGTCACAGAACCAAAAATTTTCGCAAAAGCATCAAGTAATACAAAATATCTTGGGGTAACTCTAACCAAGAAAGTTAAAGACTTATATGATACTAACTTCAGGTCTTTGAGGAAGACAATAGATGATGGGAAGATCTCCCATGCTCATGCATTTGTAGGATTAATGCAAAAATGGCCACCTTACCCAAAGTAATCTACAGATTCAATGTAATCCCCATCAAAATTCCGAACCAATTCTTCACACATCTTAAAAGGACGGTTTTCAGATTCATATGGAAACACACACACACACACACACACACACACATAGACACACACACACACATAAACACACACACACACAAACTAGGATAGCTAAAACAATTCTGAGGAATAAAACAACTGTTGGAGATATCACCATCCCCAATTTCAAGTTGTACCACTACATAGCTATAGTAATAAAACCAACATGGTACTGAAATAAAAAAAGACACATTGATCAATGGAACTGAATAAAAGACATAGACATAAACCCACACACCTATGGACACCTGATTTTTGATAATGAAGCCAGAAATGTGCACTGGGAAAAAAAAACAGAATGTTCAAACAAAATGAAGCTTACTTGATCATGGTGGATGATGGTTCTGATGTGTTCTTGGATTTGCTTTGCCAGTATTTTATTTAATATTTTGCATCAATGTTCATGAGTGAGATTGGTCTGTAATTCTCTTTCTTAGTAATGTCTTTC
>LOEQ01000612.1:394991-406987 GCA_001685075.1 Bramus lutescens | reverse complement strand
GAGAGAGAGAGAGAGAGAGAGAATGTACTGGAAGCAGGATAGGAAGATATTCTTCTTTCCTTCCAATGGCTAGTACAAATAGTATTTATCAAAGGGGGCAGAGATCTGGACACCAGCCAGAGGAGCAAGACTGTAGCTAGGATTGTTCTTGGTCAGTACCAGTGTTGCTTCTGATAAGGACTCAACAATGTGCAAATGCCATATTGGAATTCTGAACTTAGATCTGCCAATGCCATGCCTCTATGGGTATTTTTAGTGTATGTCTTAAGAGACACAATTATAAAGCGGAAGGTGAAGCTGCATGGACAGTTGGCTGAGCCCTTGCTGTTAGAATGTGAAAACAGTCTTCTCTTAGAAAAGGAAGGCATAGGTGAGGCCAGGCAGAGCTCGGGCCTTGGAGACCAACAGGCCCTCATTTCACAGTGCTTCTGTAGCCAGCTACAACAAATTTGGGAGCTTAAAATAACATGCTTATTATTTTATGTCTTGAAGGTCAGAAACCCAACAGAGTACCACTGGGCTAAAAATCCAGGTCTTGATAGGGTTGGCTCACTCTAGAAACCCTAGGAGATAACATGCTTGTTCTGCTCTGTTTTCCTAGTTTCTGACAGCTGTCACATTTGTCTTGTGGCGCTCATCCACATCCAGTGGCAACGATCAGCGGGCATTGAAGTCCTCACAGTTCATCACCAAGACTTTTACTTTTCAAACTCCTACACTCATAAAGATTGTCGTGTTTACAGTGGCTCCTCCTGTGTAATCGATGGTCATCTACATACATAAAATGGCACCTACATTTTATTTAGAATCATCTACATACTCATAGGTTTTAGATAGATAAACTTAATTCTAGCTGAAACCTTAATTTCATTCTACCATGCTGCTTAACAGAAATTCGAAGAGTCAGGATGCATTGTCTGGGAGGGGAGTCTTATTCTGTGCCTACAGCGCTTCACGTAGATAGGCACAAGTCTGGGAGAGTCGGCACAGACTCTCAGAGCTTTTGAATGTTATGGCTGTTTCTGGAAAGTCACTAGACTGATATTGTGCCTGAAGAGAGAGGTTGACTAACACAGGAGAGAAGAGAATAAACAGAAAGTTAAGATAGCTGCTCCTCAGAGAGAAAGCAGCATTGCTTATCCACTGGCTCACATCCTTCAATAAAAGAATTTCATCTTAAGGGACTGGCGAGATGACTCAGTGGTTAAAAACACTGGCTGCTCTTCCAGAGGACCCAGGTTCAATTCTCAGTGCCCACGTGGTGGCTGACAACCATCTGTAACTCCAGTTCCAGAGGATTTGCCCTCTTCTCCCCACATTGGGCACCACACACACAAATGGTAGACAGACATACAGGAAGGCAAAATACCCATATGCAGAAGACAATTAAAAATATATTTTGTTTTAGAAATCCCATCTAGATATAATTGGGGTAAAGATTTGTGAATGGATATCCTACGTACAGTACTCATGGAAGTCAATGAGGAGCCTAATGGTAGAGAATTGTGAGACTTAACACAACCCCAACCCTCTGACTGCATTTTCTGCAGCCACAAAACAGCGTCTTTTGGAGAGGGAGGATTTCATTCCTAGCTTTCATTGAGTCTATTTTGGCTCTCCTCTGGGTCTCTGTGTTTTTCCCCTGCCTTGACCTAGTACTCATCAACTTAAAAATTGAATAACCACTAAATGTGCCTGTGGTAGGTGAGAAAATGCATCATAAACATTCCAGAGCAATGTTTTAAGGAGCTTAAAGATAGGCACAACAAAGCAGGCAGTATAGAAGTGAAGACACATCTGATGAACTGTTTGAAAGGACTGTTGCAAGACGCTAGAGAAGCAAAGAGGAGAGGACTCTGTCTACCTGGGAGCTCTTTAAAGCAGGAAGGCCTCATCTCCTGGACTGAGCCCTGTGCGAGCTGAGCTCATCACTACATACAGGTGTTACACTGGTAGGCCTTGTGGGTTAGGACCCAGGAAGTGTTCTAAGGGCTCACTTGTACCTGTTTGACCTCTCTTTCCGGTTCTATCCCTGGGATTTTCCTTTTACCTTTTCATCTGTGTCTGATACATTTTTTTTCTTGCATTTCATATACCTTGTAAACCACCTTGAAGTCCCTCTGGAATTGGTTAATATGAATCACATAAAGGTATAAAATGCTAATGACCACATGCCATGGTTAATGTGTCCTGACAATTTGCTCCAAGTCCACCTGCTGTTATTAGCTTTCTCTGTTCCTAACCAAACAGGCTTCTCTTGGGACACAGAACTTTGTTCTGGCGATCTTCCCAAATTCCCTCACATTTCTATGATTGTTGTCTCTTATTATAATGGGAAACACGCATCTAACTTTCTGTTATGCAAAATAACACAGGTTATGGCTCTGTTTTCCCGTGTGCTTCATATGATTGTCATGGGTTCCCTATTTTCTTCCACTTTATTTTAGCAAGAAGAGGCTGCACCCTATAGAATCAGGAAATGAGATGCTTTCTGGGAACTCCAGTAACTATGGAAACTGTGGGGTTTGTTTGAAAAGATCTGTAGATTCTATCCCTATTTATCTGTGTGCATTTCATACCAACTTCTAAAGTAATGTCTTACTCTGTGGTACTTGAAAAAACTTAAAATAAATCAGAAAAATACCAGTAATATTTGTGTAAATAGAAAAAACACAAACTATAATGATATTTCTGTCTTTAGGTAGAGTCTCATCAAAATCAACTCGTAGTAAATATTTCCCAAATTATTCCCTTATCATGTATGCCGATCAAGGCAAGATCTCAAACCCTTTAAATTTACCTGAGGGCATCATTCACACAAGGAGATAAATCAACACTGGAGAAATAGGGAAGAGTTCACACAGCATAAAAAATGCTGGGAGAAATTCATTTTGATCTTATTCTAAAAAATAAAAACCATAGAATTCTTCTACTAAAATGGTGTCTGACATGTATTTGAGGGTGATACCCCTGGATATTGGTATAGATTGGCTTTGAGACCAATGTGAGACATCATCAGGATAACAATGCAGTGCAGGAGGACTTCCATGGTGGCGTGGCTGGGAATCATGGCATTAACAGAGAAGGATAAAAGGGAGACCAGTAACATCCTAAGGTCATCAGATTTTCAGAACTTGACAATGAGCTGGAGCTGAGACATAACAGTGAGGAAGATGTCTGACGGGTCATGTTCTGAAGGGGTTGTCATGTGTGTCCTGTGCAAATGCAACCACNTGGGAATCATGGCATTAACAGAGAAGGATAAAAGGGAGACCAGTAACATCCTAAGGTCATCAGATTTTCAGAACTTGACAATGAGCTGGAGCTGAGACATAACAGTGAGGAAGATGTCTGACGGGTCATGTTCTGAAGGGGTTGTCATGTGTGTCCTGTGCAAATGCAACCACCGACACATAAAGGGGCCAGGTAAGAAATGAAGACTCGGTAATTAGTGGATCCTCAATTCTCAGAACAGTGAAAAGATCTGAATAATTTTTTTTCCTGTGGTTGTGGTTCTATACTCACAATAAAATCCCAATTACCTCAAGTGCACATGTTTGTGTGCATATAAACATATGCGTACACATGTACACATACTTAGGTAAGAGTTTAGATGGAATTATAGAACATGTTAATGGTTGAAAGAACTGATGTTTTGAGCAAATACATGTTAAAAATGCATTGATTTTACATTTCCAAAAGAATTTTAGAACTTAAAGAGTATTACCAAAGTCTGAAAAATATGACCAAACATGCACATTTGTTTATTTTTAAAATATATCTTATACTTTAGAATTAAAATATAATTAAGCAACTTCCCCTTTTCCTTTCCCCTTCCCACTCTCCATTTCCTTTCCTCTATCCAGTCCTCCCCATCTACCCCTCCTTGAACTCTCCCAGATTCACATCCTTTATTTTTAGTTGCCATTATATATATAGATATATGTGTCTTATATAGATATGAATTGTTTCTAAGAAAACATACCTTCCACATAGTCCTCTGCTCTAATTCTTGTACTTCACCTACCGATGACTGTGAAATATCTGTGGATGTCAAACAATTCAGTTAGAGTAAAACTTGTCAAAACTACAATATGTGCGTATTTGTCTATAACCACCATTTTTATTGTACCTTTGGAGCCTGTTCTGAAACTCACTCTGTAGACCAGGCAGGCTGGCCTCAAACTCACAGAGATCTGCCTATCTCTGCCTCCTAAGTTCTGGGATTAAAAGCATAGGCCACCATCACCCAGCTGTAATTGCTAACTTAGCACAGTATGACAAACATTTAGCTTGTACCGTACCCATGCATTGGTTCTGGAGGTTAGCACTTCTCCCTTACACTCCACTACGTCACAAGTCTCGGACCCTTCTTCCATTGCCACAGCCTCTGAATGACTTCTGCTTTCAGTTTATTAAGTGTATCAGCTGGGGTTCTACATATAACGCATGATCTCCTTTGCTCAAGGTTATTTATCTTAAAGACGTGGGTGGTATCCTCTTTTCTAGTAAGATAGCATATTTAGATCTAATGAAGCTTCAAACATGGGCATCTTTATAAGACCATTATTCTCTCTGCTCCACTTTAATTAAACTATATTTCTTGACCTAACTGCTTCTCAGCTGCCCTATACTATTAATAGATGACTTGTGAAGTCTATTCAGACCAGCAGACACTGCCTAAAATAAGCAAAGATTTCCTCTGCTCCTGTTAGCTTTCTGTCGTTAGATCTCCTTATTAATGAATCAGTTGGTTCCAATCTTTATCTGCTGAGAATGCTTCTTTATACGAATCATTTCAGATAATTGAAGCATCCAATTTCACTGCCGTGAAGCCCTCCAATTTTGAATGTTTTTGTGTGAAATCACTGTCAGGTAACTCGGGAAATCACTAAGGGTGAGAGACTGAAAGTGTCAGGCGCATCTACGATCCAAAATAACTATGCTTCACAGCATCACCTGCAGAAATAGTCAATAAACAATTTAAGTTTACACAATTTTATGTTAGAATATCTTGAATAGAAGTTGAAAGTTCATCTGAGGAAGTATTCAAAGTTTGTTTCAGGATAGGCACAGGGGCCCTGGGCAGTCTTCCGACGAAGAGTCTTTTCTTACCCTGCAAATGGTTGTAAATGAACCTTTTGGAGGTAGGGAGCTAGGACATAACAAACCACTACTGCCCTCAAGACCTTGTTTTCAATTTGCTTGCAATCATTGTATCAGCATCCGCATGGACATGGGAATGGCTAGAGTGAATCTCTGCTGTGTCTTTCTGTTACCAGGCAGATTTCCTTGTAATTGGTCCTTAAATTTGTCAGCATCCCTGGTTTATGCTTTGTGTAACAGTCTTACTTAGGGTTTCTATTGTTGTGACAAAATACCATGGGCAAAAAGCAAGTTTGGAAGGAAAGGGTTTGTTTGGCTTACACTTCCAGATCATAGTCAGTCACAGAAGGAAGTCAGGGCAGGAACTCAAGCAGGGCTGGACCTGGAGGCAGGAGCTGAGGTACAGGCCACGGGGGAGCAGCTTATACCTTGCTTCTTCTGGTTTGCTTCTCATGGCTTGCTCAGCCTGCTTTCTTTGAGAACACAGGAGCAACAGTCCATGGATGGCACCACCCACAGTGATCCGGGCCCTCCTTCATCAATCACTAATTAAGAAAATGCCATACCAGATCTCATGGAGGCATTTCCTCAACTGTGGCTCCTTCCTCTCTGATGACTCTAGCTTGTATCAGTCAAGTTGACACACAACCAGCCAGGACAATAGCAGTTTTCAAATTACAGTTCTAAAAGCACTATAATGAAAGAACAAAACAAAACAAAACCATTCTGCCCACTCCCTCATTCCCCTTTTGCTAAAACATAGTAACCATTTGGGNATCTCATGGAGGCATTTCCTCAACTGTGGCTCCTTCCTCTCTGATGACTCTAGCTTGTATCAGTCAAGTTGACACACAACCAGCCAGGACAATAGCAGTTTTCAAATTACAGTTCTAAAAGCACTATAATGAAAGAACAAAACAAAACAAAACCATTCTGCCCACTCCCTCATTCCCCTTTTGCTAAAACATAGTAACCATTTGGGTTCTAAAAACAACACCACCACCGAATCATCTGTAAGCCCAGCTTCTGATGACGTAGCTGACTAAGTCTCATATAACCAGAGTAGGAGGAAAGTTTGTATAAAAAAACCCCAGCATTTCAATTTGGTGGTTAGTTTTTTGGGGGGAAGCCATCTAATAAAGTAAGAATAACCATCTATCCTATTAACAAGTCAAGCAGAGAAGGTCAGCTTTTCTAGCTTTTGAATATAAAGTCACTTGCAGCTGAATGTGTCCTTAGGTCTATGTCTTATCCCCTTCCTTGAAAAAAAAATCTATGATTTACAGTAGAAACAACAGCGCCTTCTTTGCCCCTCTCTCCTTTTCAGAATGCTTTGACAAAACTCACCCTGTTTTATAAAAAGATGACGAATATCATCCATGCTTAGGTCTGAGCCCATGTAATGAATGTTATTTCTTTCTGGCCGAAGGGAGGGAAGAAACCAAGAAGGAGTGGATCTGGGAGAGGGAAGGTGGGGGTGTTGGTGAGAGGAGGGGAGGGGGGTGTCTTAGTCAGTGTTCTATTGCTGTGAAGAGACACCATGACCATAAACTGTGGTGGCTTGTTTGCAGTTCAGAGGTCCGGCCTTTTATCATCGTGGTGTGACATGGTGACGTGCAGGCAGGTGACATGCAGGCAGACATGGTGCTGGAGAAGTAGACAAGAGTCCCACTTCTTGATTTACAGGAAGTGGTCTTAGTCATTGGGCATATTTTGAGCATATATGAGACTTCAGAGCCTGCCCCCACAGTGACAGGCTTTCTCCAACAAGACCACACCTACCCCAATGAGGTCACACCTTCTGATTATGCCATTCCCTTTGGGAACCATTTTCTTTCAAATTGCCACAGAGGGGAAACTGTGGTCAGGATGTAATGTATAAAAGAAAAATATATTTTTTTTAAAGTTGAAGGCAAGTCACCTCAATGAAATCACTGTCCTTAGCACAAACAATGGCTGTTGGCTCATTCTGAGATGCATACATAACCTGCTGGATAAAAAGGACAAGTTTCTGGTGAGGACCATGCAACAATATGTACCAACAATAATAAATCACTACTTTGTTATAGGAATCAATGGCCATTTACTTTGCTACTCGTGTTAATGCAAATCTAGGGACCCAAATACCATCAGTGTTTCAGTGGAGTTTTGTGAAACTGTATGTGATGGTTTGCGAGAAAATGGCCCACAAAGAGAGTGGTACTATTAGGAGGTATGGCTTTGTTGGAGTAAGATAAGGCCTTTTTGGAGGACGTGTGTCACTGCGGGGGTGAACTTTGCGGTCTCAGGTATGTTCAGCCCACCCCCAGTGAGACAGACCACTTCTTGTTGCCAGCAAGATGCAGTTCTCCAGAGCAATGTCTGCCTGCAGGTTGCCACACCCCACCATGATGATAATGGACTGTAAGTGAGCCAGCTAAATGCTTTACTTTATAAGGGTTGTTATGGCCATGGTGTCTCTTTACAGCAAGAGAAACCCTAACTGAGACACCGGGAAAGAAATGAAGATTGAGCTTGGTATAGCTGACCCTGAGAACACTGGACCTGTGGACCTTCTACTAAGAAGGTCATTTTCAAGGTTGCTGAAGGGACGTTGACAAACCCGGCAGGTGACAGCTTCAAGTTCATTTCTCAGCCTGGATGTGAGAGAGCTAGGCAGAGGTGAGCTCCCTGGCAGTTCCAGCTGCCTTCTCGGCTTACCACCAACATTAAGAAACTCGAGATTCCTGAGCAGTATCCCTCATCATATATCCACTGACTACGCTAGGACAGCATTTTCTTCCTTCCTTCCTTCCTTCCTTCCTTCCTTCCTTCCTTCCTTCCTTCCTTCCTTCCTNTCTCTCTCTCTCTCTCTTTCTTTCTTTCTTTGGCTTGAAGATAACAGTGAATCACCTCGAATTTGTTCTTCATATTCTTCAATGCTGCTGCTTCTATCAACCCTGGGGGCTTTAGCAAAGCAGATTACAATGGTTTTAGGTTTATCATCTGGTAGATGGTAAATCGAGCCAATTTTTATCTCAATTGTGAGGGAGGACCAATAGCAATTTGCATTCATTTAAATTTACATTAGACCCTGACAGTCTCAGCTTTGTCCACGTTAACTCACTTTCTCTACCTATAACATGGTTCTAAGGGACCGGCTGTTTGAACATTGCTTTAGCTCACTTTGTGCCAGGATAATAGGCTACCGCAGTTGGAGTCATTCATAAAGAACAGAAAAATGTATTCCCTCGCAATTCTAGAGGCTGTGAAGTCCAAGATCAAGACGCTGGACTATAATGATGCCTTTCTTGTGTCCCCAACCATCAGAAGACTATGAGAGAAAGGATGGGTCCTTGCCACCCCTCCGCAGTGTCATTTACCCACTCCCGAAGGCCAGGCGCTTGTGACCTGAAGTCCACAATCAGCCCTGTCTCTAACTCTCCTGCAGTGAAGATTAAGTTCCAACCCACGGAGTTGTGGTGACTCACTTGGATTACAGAAGATATCCTGGAGAAAATTATGCTGATCAATTTCCTTATAATGTCATATTGATCAAACTGGATGAACAAATAGTGACAAAAATGTTGGGGCCTTAGTGAGAAGTTCATGACCCGAGTGATGGGAAATGAGCCTCAGGGTCATTTCATATCCATGAACATTTTAGGGGTTCAGTGATAGGAGACACATCCGGCTATCACCACCTCAAGGAAAAGGTAAATGAGTGCATCTCAGATAACTGGTAAAGAAATAAAATCCCCAATCAGTTTCTTTTGACTCTGAGGACAGCATACTTCACTCTTTGAAACATTCCCGTGACCACTTATGAATGACACAGATGGCTCCCAGTTTGGTGTACAGGCCAAGAGAGCTTCCCAATGTAGAGCCATTGGTTTACAGAAGCAGACAGACCTGGTGGTATTAAGTATTAGAGCTATCTATAGTGGGAAGTGTATGACATCTGTGCTAGGGCTCCAATACAGCATTAGAACATTTCAACACGAAGCTGTGCGGGAAGAGAGCTGTGTTGTGGGTTTGCCATTTTAAAAATGACTCCTGGTGTACTACTAGGCCCTGAGAAAGTCAGAACAACTGATAATAGCATAAAAGTGGTCTTGATGCTAGAACAATCATATGAGGTGGTTTATCTCAAAGCCACCAATGATGGTGTGCAATTTCGGTTCACTACAGTTTGGAAGAAGTACATTCGGAATCTGGTAGTGCCATGACCAAAAAACAGTAGTAAGAGGCAGGCGCAGGGAACTCTAATCACTGAGTGTTTTATTACTGATGTACTGTTTTGGTTCCTCACCTCATATCCATGGCGGCACATGAATAATTTCCATCAGACTGTGGAGAGCCTGGCTAAGTACAGCAGTCCAGGCCAAAGCTGAACTGTTTGCACTATAGGGTGCTAAATAAATTCATCCTGATGAGGAATTAAACAGTGAGTTTGGCCATTCACATTCTGCAGAAAGAGAAATTTGTACTAATTTGCTGATATTAAGGAAAGGCTTGAGTAATTAATCTGAGTATTAAGAAGATTAAGCTTAAATGCCTTTGACATGGAAATTTGAAGGGATATACAAGTTTACCTCTGCAAACAGGCACAGAGGACAAAAATCTTCACAGCACCCTGTTAACAACCACATGACTTTATCTATGCTGGAGGAAACTCACCATTCAGCTCAACAGAATGTCTTAATCAGTTCATTTTATTCTCCCCATCCTCAGCAACTCTAGGGCTTTCACCAAATTTACACACACTGGCAGTCATTTTGGTGGGGAGAGTGGAAGCTCTGCGTGGGATACAATGACAATTCTTATTTCTCCTCCCACGGACAAACATCCAACTTGTCAGAAAGAAAAGCGCATGTTGAGTCCTTGACTGGGTGCCAACCCACAAAGGGCATAAGCAGCCCCATACTGGGATGTTGATCACATGCCACCCGGAGAAAAATGAATACGTAGTCTTCACATACATGCTTAAAGGTTTTAGATTTTTCACTCACTGAATTGGGACCTTGTATAATCAATCTAGTGTCTATCTAAGCCTACTGTTTTATCAAGGGGAATATGCAAAATAAATATAGCCAGGTGTGATGGTGTGAACAGTCTTAACTGAGTCATAGAGGAGAGAGCATGGCCCGAGGGTGCATCTCTGAGCTAGACTTCCACGGCAGGAGGTGATTGTCTGCTGTTGAAAATTTTGTTTTCCACCAGGTAAAACCAACCACAGTGTCACTGGAGCTGCTCCCCATAGGATGAGACAGAATATTACACGAAGCTAGCAGTTCTCAATAGACTATAATGACAGATGTTGGGTGCCACCCAGTTCCCCCCAAGATAATCCTTCTCTAGCTGCCAAGGGTGTTGTCAGCCAAGGGCTCACAGATTGCAAATCGACCTCAGCTGACAGTCTTGGCATCCCGCACGCTCATCCATCCTCCCCAGGAGCAGGCTTCAACAACCACTGGTTAATATGAGAGTACAAAGGCCCAGTCTCCCTGCTCCAAATGGATCATTTGGGAGGGACCAGCCAAGCTCTACAGCTCTCTTTGGAACAGGCTAAGGTTTCTGATGCACACTATTTATTTATTTACACATTCTTTGCTTAAATCTACTTCCCTCTANATGTTGGGTGCCACCCAGTTCCCCCCAAGATAATCCTTCTCTAGCTGCCAAGGGTGTTGTCAGCCAAGGGCTCACAGATTGCAAATCGACCTCAGCTGACAGTCTTGGCATCCCGCACGCTCATCCATCCTCCCCAGGAGCAGGCTTCAACAACCACTGGTTAATATGAGAGTACAAAGGCCCAGTCTCCCTGCTCCAAATGGATCATTTGGGAGGGACCAGCCAAGCTCTACAGCTCTCTTTGGAACAGGCTAAGGTTTCTGATGCACACTATTTATTTATTTACACATTCTTTGCTTAAATCTACTTCCCTCTACAGCTTACTGGCAGTACTGGTAGTCTTCCTGGGAGTACTGTCCTATGAACTCTGCAAGTAAACCTATGTTAGGGTCTGTTTCCAAGTACAAAAAATTATATATTAATAATATCATTGTTACTTATTCAGAATTCACAGGTGATAAAACATAGGATCTGTATTTATTAGACTATAATTTTTATGGCAATTTAGGCACATTAAAAGTGTCTAATGGCCAAAGAGGTGGCTCAGAGGGTAAAGGTGCTTGCTGTGAAATCCTGGCAACCTGAGCTCAGACCTCAGAACCCACGTAGATGTAGAGAGAACTCAGTTCCATAAAGTTAACCAATTCACACCTGATATGCATGACCCCGCCATACACACCATGTGCACACACAAACATTAATAAGTTTTAAATTTTGTATTAAAACAGGAGTATCAGAGAAATTGCACTGACCTACCTTGAAAATCACCAAATTAATATTCTTAAACTCACTTTATTAAACTTGTACACATCATGATACCTGTCTTTGACCATTTAAATGGTAGCATATAATAAAAATTATTGGGGATTTTTCAATGGTACATATTGACATGGATGAATATAACATTAATATATAAAACTTCATAGAAACTGCAACTGAATTTTAGAAGAAACAATGCTTTATCTTTAAAGCTTTCCAAGAATTGAATATCCTACTTTGAAAAAGAATGAATTTTCTTTAACCCTAAAGATGTGTGCTGCTATGACAAAAAATATCATAATATAGGTAATTTGTGAAGCATACAGATGTATTTCTTGCAGCTTTAGAGGCTGGGAAGTCCAGATCAAGGCAGGGCATCACCAAGGTGAGAGCCAGCTGTAACATGAGGGGCTGCTTGTTGGAGTTTACTGTCCTGCCTGGTTCCCAAAGCTGTTTAGCCCCATAGAAAATCACACAGAGATCTCTTTAAGTTATAAAGCTGATTGGCCCATTAGGTC
>LOEQ01000612.1:383403-394934 GCA_001685075.1 Bramus lutescens | reverse complement strand
TTTCAGTGGGGTAGATCACATCCTGCTGCTTCGGTGATCTGGGCAGGAGTGGGACGAATCAACTTCCTCCTTCCCAGAATTCTCCTGTTTCATTGCATCATTTCTACTTCCTGTCTGGTTTTCACACCTATACTTCCTGTCTGGCCAATCAGCATTTATTTAAAACATGATTGACAGAATACAGACAACGCTCCAGCACCAGCCAGCTTTCTGGTTTAACGATGGAGCCTTCTGACTGCCCCCTCACATGTACAGGGGGAAGGCAGATGTGTAAGGTCTTGAATGTGGCACTAGTTTAATCCAGAAGAGCTCTGTCCTCACGACCCTATCTGTGTGATGACTACACCTTAATGGGCCTGAGAGCCAGCCAGCCTAGACTGATTTTAAGAGCATGCACAGTAGAGCCATCCTGGGTCACCAGAGGACCTTGACAACAGCAGTGGACCTATACACGGTGATCATTTCAGCAGACGCCAGTTCAGTGGATCCCCCTCCAGGGCAGGGTGGGGCATATATAAAGTTTACCTCTTCCTGAAATAGACTGAACTTGTTGTTTCAACCTGTTCTGGGTGTCTGAATTGTTGGTTCTTGCATCCTTTTCCTTCCCTCAAGGGAAACCTCAGGATCCTACAGCACCTACCCCCTGACTATCACCCTACCTTCTAATACTGGCACCCTAGTAGGTTAGAATTTCAATGTATGAATTTGAGACAGAAGCTAAGAACATTCATGACTGTGTGTAAGGAGAAACCATATTTTATGGACACTGTCAACATCAAAAAACCAACTATGAGATACGTGTTCGTGTTCTGTTAGTCTATAACAGTTTATCACAATGCTATCAGGTTAAAATACAGAAATGTGTTGTCTCCCAGTCTCTGAGTCTCAGGAGTCACTGGATCCAAGTATCACTTGCTGCCTGGATCCTCTGAGCCCACTCTTCTTGTCATCCTGATCGCATCCCTTGCTACAAGACTCTCATTAGGTCTCATCACATTCTCATGATCTTCCAAGAAGGGCACAGGCTCTTTCCAAGGACAACTTGATCAGATCATCTCCGCTAGGCTAATGCAACTGATTTGTAATACTGTCATACAAGTGGTACCACATTACACTCCAGATCTGGCGTATTTAATAGCAGGGGCATTGTGCCAGGGGAATAGGTATCTCGGAAGCCACCTCAGAATTCTGTGACACAGAATATTTTCCTCCAAAGTGGTTCCGCCATTCAAGTCATAGTGATAACTCATGGGTGGTCACTAAATTGAAGGTCTCCTGGGCTAACTGATATGTCTCCTGGACAGTGACAGTGTAACTGTCTAAAATGACACTATCTCCAAGTCAATGATGTATCTGGCATTTCTGGGGATGCTGGATAGGAGCGCAGTGTTTAAGTCAGTGGTTCTCTCAACATATAGGTCACGACCCCTTTCCAGGTTGGAATGACCCCTTCACAGGGGTCACCTAAGACCATTGAAAAGCATAGATTTTACATTACAATTCAGAACAGTAGTAAAATTACAGTTATGACGTATCAATGAAAATAATGTTATGACCGGGGGGAGGGGCGGTTCACCACAGTATGAGGAACTATATTAAAGGTTGCAGCATTAGGAAGGTTGAGAATCACTGGTTTAAAAGTGATGATCATATTACATTTACTTTCCGTAGACACCTCAAAATGCTCACAGATCTGGGGGTAAGCTGGGATGTGGGAACTTTACAGGACCAGAAAGGACAGTTTCAAAGTGGTCAGGACACTGCCTGAACTAGACTGACATTTCTGGGAACAAACCAGAACTTTTCCAGGATGAAATCTGAAGAGGCCCACTTCTCTTCATTCTATTCTTTCTGCCACTTTCAAATTTTCATTTGGGGAGTAGAGTGTTAGAATACTTTGTGCAGAATTACAATCGCCACCAAACTGACACCCTTTTCGGAAAATAAGCAGAGAATTACTGGGCTGGAGCTTAGAGACGAAAAGACATACGCCCTAAGAATCTGGCTACAGATGCTGCCAGGCTCTAAGGGAGGAGAGGCAGGCACAGTTATCGGCCACCCTGATGGGCCAGCCTAATCTGCTCTCATTGTATGTGGCTGCTGCCTCCTGCAGCCAAGGTCCCTCCAAATCAGACTGAAAAGGATTCATTTGGCTTTATCAAAGTGAGAAACTGGGAGAGGCATGGATTTTCCTGCTGTCTTGGCTTCCAGTTACTGCACCATTGGCACTGAGAGCTGAGGCAAGCAAAGAGATCTTTATCTTTGCTCAGTGAGCAGCCCATCTTGTCCTTGTGCAGGGACCAAGCAACCTCTGTAAACAAGTGTTCACTGTTGGCAGCTTCTAAACAAGGGCACATGCATGGGAAAATATTTCCAAGGATATAGATCTGTTGAAATCATGGCCAGATGAATGTTAATCTGAACAAGCATTCAAACAGAAAACCCAAACACATTACTTTCATAGACAAGAAAGTACTTAATGTATTTGAGCTTAATATCTTGATTTTAAACTATAAACATAAAGAATTTGAAGTATGTTCTGTTGGTACATGATTGTTTTAATAATTGGAAAAAACACTAAAGAAGTCAAAGAAGAGCTTCAGGAAAAAATACAGAAGTTATTTATTTTCTCTATTCAGAGATTACCGTCACTAGTGTTTCAAATCATACCCATTATAGCTTTGATATATTTCATATGTATCATGCATGCTGTTTGGTAGATTGAACATTTTACATAAAAATATATCATGCATGAAATTCAGAGGTAGCAAGGATCATAAATTTTTCCAAAGCTCAGCATCCATTCTGGTTATTATTCTGGGACTTCATTATGAAGCTTCTCAGTAGATTCTTGCCTCTGGTGAATTTGACCGTTATCTGTTAGGCAATAAGGACTCCTATTATTCCTTCTCATTGAGGGATACCTGATCATGTTTATTGTTCCCATCCTTCTAAGTCCATAGGCTCATTATATACTTATGGGAATCTAAAAGCCTTCCACATAGATATCAGAATGATTCTACTTTCTTTTAGTCATAACAAATTATCCAAAGTCTAACAATGACCGAGCTCTCTCCTCCCATCTGGAAAGTCCTTTCAACAAGGAGGGAGAACAATCTTTGCAATGCCTTCCTCATTCCTAAGGATCATCAGTACCTGAAATCTTAATAAACATTTTCTCAATTACTTAAATATTTGAATATTTACTTTACATGAATCAGAGTATCTGATTCTGCACAGGCTGTGCTCTTGCTCTGTTGGAATATTCATTCTTCTCAGTTCTTACTTTAGATAAGATGATAACAAGTGTCCACACACATTACTCTTTTAAAATGATTTCCTTATCACTTCCAAACACTATTTAACATAAAGAGATAAGGATTAAGAAAAATAAAGATGACAAAAAGAAAAAGCAGGACAAAAAATTCAAAGTGGCCAGAACACAATTTAAAATGAAGTAAGACCCCAACCTATGAACAAAGACAGTGATCATTATCATTGGTGCAATAGTGATACAAGTATTACAAAAGCAACCAACAAACAACTCTCTGATTGGACTCAAAGTCTACTGTATGAAATAGACACCATTAATAGAGTCAAAAGTTAGGTCATAGGGACTAAAGCTAAACCTAATACCATTATACTGATAATAGAGTTCATAATAAATGATTCCCTTTCCTAAATTCTTATTTTCATACCCACAGGCTAGTGCATCTCTCAGGTCTCATCACAGAAATATTTCTTTTCAACAAATGGTGGTTAATACAGAGACCCACCACAGAGCAATGTGCAAAGAATAATGGGCTGTGGATTGCTAAGATTTAAATGGAACCTCTGTATCACATACATCCTCCAAGGCTTCAGGGATCACTGCAGATAGGGGTGGGGCTCCTGAAATATCACTCCTATCTGAAGAGCTTTTAGCAACTTAGGACTTCTGGGGGGGCGGAAGAGTCTCTTTACTTCAAAGTAGTCTCTAGGAAGCTACTCGTATTCGGTGTTATAAAATGTGTTTTCAGCACGAAAACAGCTCAGTGGGCTGTAGAAAAACTGCATAAATTTTGGGAGGGAAGAGTGGTAAGTGGGGATAAAGGAGAAACTGGGGGGAAAATGGATGGAAAACACCTTTATGCATGCGTGAAACTCTTAAATAATAATAATAAAAAATTAAAAGTTGCTAATGTATAAAACCAAATGAGAATTGTTGACAGAGGCTGCTTGTTCATTTCTTGGCCACCCCAGACCAAACTAATCACACAGAAACTGTATTAATTACATCACTGCTTGTCCAATCACTTAAGCATCTTGTTAGCTAGCTCTTATATCTGAAATTAAACCATTTCCATTATTTTATATTTGACCACAAGGCTCGTGGTTTACCTGTACCAGTGTGCAGGTGTCTTTCTCCTCCGGAGGCTACATGGCATTTCCCTGTCTCTGCTTTCTTTTCTCTTCTGTCTGCTTGGAATCCCCACTTTACTCAATTCTGCCCTGCTGCAGGTCAAAGCAGCTTTATTCATTAACCAATGGTATTCATAGCATACAGAGGGGAATATTTAGCATTTGCATGGGGGCAAATAGGATTAGTTGATAGAAAGCAAAGCTCTGGATGTCATTTTAAAATAATCTTTGGTAGAGTGCATCTCCGATAAACAAACTTGATGTTCTAAGAAAAGTGAATAGTGTTGGTTAAAAATCTAGAAGCATTTTTTTATGTAAGTAGAAACATTCTGAGTCATTTACAGCAATTGTGGAAATTGAATAGAGGTTCTTTGATATATATTCAAAGCTTAAACTGCACTATTATCTAATGCCACATCTAGATTTGTATCCAAAGGAAATGAAGCCAGTATCTCAGAAAAAAATCTGCCCACATGTGCTTATTATAGCATTATTCATAATAGCCAATCAGAAGTGTGCATGCACACACATACACAAAAGCATATTATTTTATCTATTCAAAAGCAAGAAAAAATCTTCATTTATAAAACATAGATAAATGCAGAATACATTTTGCTAAAATGGAATAACTTAGACACAGGCACTCATACAAACATTCTACTAAGTCTTTGTCAATACATGGACTATAAAGAACTTAAAGCGGATAGTTTGGCAATTAGCAGGCACTATTGTACAGGATAAATACAGACACATTAGTTAAGATAGTAATGCTTCGTTAACAAAATGAATGAGCTCTGGGATCCAACGCATGGCGTGGTTACTACAGTTGGCAAAACAGCTTGAGGGGAATATAACAGTAGGGTCCCGAGAGTCTTGGGGAAGACGGTGCTTGTCTGATATTTCTTTAGGAACGCTGTTGTCCCCATTACTAAAATGCAGGCTCCTGCTGCACCTCCTTTTGTCTCACTCCCTGGGGTTAGTATCTCTGGGGACACAGTAAAAAAATATATTCAAACTATGATCTGAATATCTCCTAAAGGAATACCTCTGCAGCCAAATTTGCCTGTTCCTTAAATAGTTGGTAAATCATAATCTCAAGAGTGTGGTGTCAACGCCAAATTATCTGTCAGGGATATTGGGAGTGGGAGATGGTGGGGGCAGGAAGTTTCACACATAGATACAGCCAGAGAGTGGAAATAATGTATGTGTCCATATAACGCCTGCTAGATCCCACAGATGTGAAAGTCCCTTGAAATAATCATTTCTTCCTACTCCTTCTAGCTTTGCAATCTGTTACACCCACATGCTATAGGGTCCTATCTAAAAATACTGTTGCATATGTTTATGGGAAAATACTGCACCATGAAGATAATAGGAGACAGCACTCTCACAAAGCAGTGTGAAATGGTAAGAGCTGAGCTGGCATGTGAGATGCTTAGATTTCTAATTTTTATCCTGCCTACAATTAAATCTTAAGATATAACCCATCAAAGGAACGCAAAGATTTAATTCCTTGAAAGTGAGCAGTTGGGTTCCATGTGACTTGAGTCTAACCTAGATCACAGTTACACATACCTATCTGAAAGATGATATCAAGGTTTTTTGGGTTGTTTTGAATACTTCTATCCACGAAGTCTTGCTCTATATTTTCTATTTTATGAAGTTTTCTTCTTCATATTCTTCAGCGAAGAGCCACTTATTTGGCATATGCAAAAATAAAACACACATTAAAAATTGGCTAAAAGGGTGACTGGAGACAGAAATAAGAAGATAAAGCACTCAAAGCTGGCAGGCTGGAGAGGTGGCTCAGTGGTTAAGACCAAGCCCTGCTCCTGCGAAGTTAGCTTCCCAGCACCCCTACTGGGCAGCTCATATCCACCTTAAACTCTAGCTCCAGGGGATCTGATATCCTTTTCTGATCTGATAATCTCATGTATACATTCTATGTGTGTGTGTGTGTGTGTGTGAAGCACATACATATAATTAAAATAAAATAAAAACTTAATATTTTAAAATTCTGGTTTATTTTAGTTCTTTTAAAATTAATATGCAACATGTTTTCATCCTGTTTATCCTCTTCTCCCAACTTTAAAAAGAGTTTCAAACCAACCTGGGGTTCACAGATCTTTGATGAAAAACAACAAACACTAACATATCCGTTTGTACACCCGTGTTTCCTGAGACACAAACTCAAATTTTGATTTCAAAGTATCTTTCCCCCCACTTCAATAGACAGCAAACACAGTTCCCGAGAACCACATTGGGAGGGAAGACAGGTAAACTCAGAGATGGAGAAATTTCTCTCCTGGAAAAATTCTTTTTCTAAGAGTAAATTTCTTAAACCCCAGTAGTTTTCAACTAGGAGAAAATACCACTTTCAAAATCCATATTAAATGTCAGAGACACTGTGGCTTCTCACAGCCAGTGGTATCAACATACTGGCTATTTTTTTAAAATTCTGTTCCTACCACAGCTTCCCCTCCCTCCTCTCCTCCCATTCTCTCTCCCTACTTTCCCTCTCTCCTCTATTTCTGTTCAGAAAGGGGCAGGCCTCCATAGCTATCAACAAAGCAAGGCGTATTAAGTTTCAGCAAGACTAAGCACTTCTTTTGTATTAAGGCTGAGGAGAGCAATCCAGTGTGAGGAACAGATTCCCAAGAGCCAGTCAAAGCATTAGGAACAGCCCTGCTCCCATTGTTAGGGCTCCCACAAGTAGATCAAGCTACACCACTGTCACATATATGTAGAGGGCCTAGGCGAGTCCCATACTGGATCTCTGGTTGTTGGTTCAGACTCTGAATCGCTATGAGCCAGCTTAGTTGTTTCCGTGGGTTTTCTTGTGATGTTCTTTACCTCTGTAGTTCCTAGAATCCTTCCTCCCTCTAGAGTCATTAAGAGATGTGAAACTTAACAGGGACAAAGACTCCATAAGATCAGGCTCCAGGAAAGCCTGTACGGCATAGTTTTGAATTAGTGATTGATGTAGGAGAGCCATCCCTGGGCTGGTGGTCTTGGGTTCTATAAGGAAGAGGCTGAGCAAGCCATAGGAACCAAACTAGTAAGAAGCTCTCCTCCGTGGCCTTTGTACCAGCTCCATCCTCCAGGTTCCTGCTGTGTTTGAATTCTGTCCTGACTTCTTCAGAGATGGACCACAAAGTGAAAGTGTGAGCCAAATACCTTTCTCCCTAACTTGCTTTTGTTCCTGTTGTTTCATCATGGTAATACTGACTCCAATGCAAGATGTTTGCATGTAGCTATTGGACAGAAATCGGGGGTGCTGGTAAGCACATTACAGTGCACAGGCAGTCCAGAAAAACAAAGGATGACCCTGCCCAAAGTATCAGCAACACAGAGGTTGAAAATCCCAGACACAATCCTTCCAGCATCATTAGTCGTAGTATACCAAACTCAAATACTCAATTTGACTTTGAGACCATCAGCCTCACCACAAGTTCTTTGAAAGACATGGACTTTGGCAAGTTAATATTTCTATATTCTCAGTTAAAAATCTAGAAAACAGTTATTTTGTGTTTCATGTATTATTATTTTGCATGTTTATTTCTAAATACCTTTTCAACCTGTAGCAAGAACAAAGACACCTTCTGTGAACTCTGGCCATATTGATAAATGTGAAAATCTAGAAGGCTTGTCAGATATTGGGGTATTGCCAAGCATGGTCAAATCAAAAGATGTTAGTGGGGAGCGGCATGATCCTGTTTCAAGCTGGTTGTTTCTCTCTGTTCTCAGACTTCTGTGCAGGGAATCATTCTTCACTGTAGTTCAGATAATCACTAGTAGGGAAGAAAGGAAGAAGAGGAGGGAAAATAGAGTGATGGAGGGGTTGATATGAGCGATGTACATTATATGGATTTCTGGGAATGTCAACTTGACACAAGCCAGAGTCATCTGGGAAGAGCGATCCTCAGTCGAGAAAATTCCCTCATCAGATTGTCTGGACATCAGTCTGCCAGGGATTTTCTTGATCAACAGTTAACGTGAGAGGACCCAGCCCATTAAGGTGGGGCCAACCCTGGGAAGGCATTCCTGGATTATATAAGAAAGCAGGCTGAGCAAGATAGGGGAAGAAAGCCAGTAAGCAGCTCCTGTCCATGGCCTCTGCTTCAATTCTGGCCTCCAAGTTCCTGCTATCAGTTCTTGTTCTGACTTGCCTTCATGATGGATGACAACCGTAAGCAAGCTAGAATAAACCCTTTCTTTGCAAAGTTGGTTTTGGTTATGGTGTTTATTTAGCGATAGAAATCAAGCAAGCAAAGAGAAAAATAAAGAAAAGAAAAAGAAAGAAAACAAACTAAGACACAGGTTTAAAAGTTTTAAGTTTTGAAAACTAAGTTCTTTGGCAAATTTCATTGACCAATAGACTATCAAAGTCTGTGTCACAGGCAGAATTAGAAAGTGATTCAGAGTGACAACCTACTAACATAATTTAAAAAAACAAATTTTAGGTAAGGATGTTATTCAATGTAGAGCAACCTCCCTGTCATACGCAAGGCCCTGGGCTTGATCTGAAACACAAGAAGGAAAAAACATACTTTGGTTAATATAATTAACTTTTGTAGGGCTTTGAGATTGAAATATATAAATGACACAAACTTCACTATCAGCAAAGTGGGTAAATGAAAAGCTTATGCTGAAAAAATATAAGTAGTTTTTATAATGATAACAGTGTTCTAGAACAGTCGATGGTGCTTTCTCTATGGTACAAACCAACAAGGATGTAGCCCTGGGTGAAATTAGGAATCAACCCCTTCTCTCTGTCTGTCATTCTTTCTTTCTCTCTCTTTCAACAAAGTACTGATTAACCCACATCCTTCAAGAAAGCAGTTAGAAAAGCCAGTGTTGGGGTATAAGGCAAAGCACTTGGAGTTAGCATGGAGTCACACTGCTCATCATTTCATGGTCACCAACTCAGAGCCAGGAAGCATCTAATTAGAGGGTTTTAAATAGCAGACAATCTTTACAATTCCTGTACAATTCAAGGAACCTCTTCAGAGGGAAAGTAACCAGGAACTATGAGCTAATCTTTGTAAGAACATCCAGCACACTAATAACTTTTTACAAGTTTTAAATTGTTTTTCTGATGCCTTGCAGGAACTGCAATCATATCCACTAGTTACACTATTTTTTTTCATTTTTTTGATCAAATGAATATCAAGAGGCCAGGGGTCACAGATATCTATATCTGAATTTCATACTCTTTAGAAAAGACAGAATATTCAGTGAGAATATTTAGAGTCAACTTTTAATATAAATATATGAATTGCATTTACTTTTATGAATCACCACGCTGAATATGACAGGCAGAGGTAAAATTGAAAATTATATAAACCTGATAGCGTGGAAGTGCCTCCTTTTTGCTTGCTAAATTCGGCAGCGACAGCCACAGAAGTGTTTGAGCTGCAACTATTTCTGTTGATTTCCCTTGGCCTCTGTGTGACCCGTTAGTTGTTGGGATAGATGAAAATGGGAAGTTTCAATTCCACAGAGCAAGTAGATGGCTCTCACGATGAATGTAGTGAGATTTCCATTTCAGGGAAGAGAACTTGATGTGCCATAAAGCTTTGTGAAGTGTGGTTACCACAAGGCAGGGGCGTTTGGAGGGAGACTCATGGCTCCTAAAAGCAGCTAAGAGGTGAGAAGAGTGAATCACTGAAGTAACTTGGCCAAGACACCAGGAAATGTCTGCCATATCAATCATAAAAAGGGAACTGAAGCAAAACAGAACTTGAGGAGAGCTTTTTCCCCAGAAGAATCAGTTTCATGTTGCCTTCAAGATCATTTGTATCTATCCACTAGGATGTATTAAGCCATAAATTGTGTGGTCCCTCAAAATCCACTTGGAAACTAATCAAAATATATACAACAGTTGTAGTAGGAGGAGTGGGCTGCGTCCCACCATCCAGCTAGCTTAACCCCGGAAATAATCATGTAGAAAATGGTATTCATTCAAATACTGCCTGGCCCATTAGCTCCAGCCCCCCACTGGCTAACATCCCAATCAACCCATTTCCGTCAAATCTGAGTCACCACTAGACTGTGGCTTACTGGCATGAGTCTAACCAGTGTCCGTGTCCATCTCGGGCAGGAGAATCATGGCGTCTGCCACACTTCCCTTCTTCCCAGTGTTCTGTTCTGTCTACTATGCCCACCTAAGGGCTGCCCTATCAAAAGGCCAAGGCAGTCTCTTTATATAGAAAGCAACAGAAATACAGAAGGACCTCCTACATCAAACAGTCAGGGATAATAGACATCACCAGCACTTGGCAGAGCAGCTCAACTATGGAGCTAAGAACATGCATATTTGGGTATCTGAGTGCTTTCTCAATAGGTCAATTGCTTTCACTTAAATTTTGTTTTGTTTTCTTGAAGTAAAATCATTTATTTGTAACATAAGACATATATTTAACCTTATTTTATTTTTTGAGTTCAATAATTTTTCAGATTTAAACTTGATATCATCATTTACTCGAGTTCACTTACAAATTCTTTTTCATTTCTCCCCCATTAAAGGTATTGAATTCTCTGTGTGTGTGTGTGTGTGTGTGTGTGTGTGTGTGAGAGAGAGAGAGAGAGAGAGAGAGAGAGAGAGAACTTTCAGAATATATTGTTAAAAGAGGTTTTAAGAAGTGTATATTCTTTAAATTTAGACAGGCATTATAGTTCTATAGGCTTGAGTCTTTGATTTCTTACTCTATTTATATAATATTGTGCTTTAACAGAATTCTACCTGCATGCTTTAGCCTGATTTATCCTCAAAGGCTAAGCCAAAGGCTTCTACCTGGGTATTTATTTGTGAATGATCCCAGAGTGTAGTGTAAGTGGCGAAAACAACACGTTTTTAAGAGCACAGTACAGCATTCTTAACCATCAGCCAAGCATTCTGCTTTTTGTTACATTTTCTCACGTTTTTGCAATAGCAGAAAAATTTAAATTTCAAGAGATCAGTAAAATGATGTCCTCTTCTGGGTTGAATTTAGTATATAACGTAATGCGCGAAACAATCCCACACCAGTTTGGATTCAAAGGGGTATCTATTTTAGGGAAACTTACAGAACACTGACAGCCAGGAAAGGAGCAAGAGCCCGAAGCAAGACAGCGAGCAGAGGGCTGCC
>LOEQ01000612.1:361211-379994 GCA_001685075.1 Bramus lutescens | reverse complement strand
GCAGACATGCACACAGACAGAATATTGTATACATAATAAATAAATATTAAAAAAAGGTTTTATTTTGCTTCATTGTTTTATTGGTCATTTGCTTATTTGCTTTGATTTTGCTTGTTTTCTTGTGTTTCTTTTAGTTTTGTTTCTTTTTGAACATGCAGTTGGGTGGGTGTTGAGGTGGGAGGAATCTGGGAGGAACTGGGGGGTGAAACATGGTCAAAATATATTGCAAGGAAAATTTTTTCAATTATAAAAAGGAAAAAAAGATGACCCTTTGATATATTAAAGCATCAAATTAAATCAAATGAAGATATATTTATTGTTCACATATTAAGTACACAATACTATCCCCATACCAGAACTAAAAATTTTACATGCAAGAATTGTCTGTGTTTGTCAAAGTCTAGCCAGGAGATGCTAAGCTTACTGGTTGCTTTAACAGAAAGAAAGTCACACATAAACAGAATGTATAGAGCAATTAAGAAACTAAACTACTGCAGAAATAAAAAAAAACGCAGGAGTTTTCAGATATGGGAAAGGCTATAGGACACAGTTTGTGTACCTCTGGGATTGAAAAGTCAGTAAAGAGGTAATATAGCATGAACAATAAAAACCCAGAGACAGATATTGGGGTTCAAGCTGAAGATCAGAAAAGCAAAGCAGCCAACTACTAGAGAGTTCTTATCTCTACCAAGGTTCAGACAAAGGGGCCATCCCGTCCTCAACAAGACTGTAGACTGAAATCTCTCCACCAACCTCAGCCAACAGCTGTCTCCTCCTGCGTTATATTCCTCTCTCCACCCAACCCTATCACTCCTGTCTCCACCTCTGTAGTTCTGGGATTAAGGGTATGTGATCCCAAGTTCTGGGATCACCTATGTGTGAGCTCTGTTCCTCTTTTAGACAGATTCAATCTTGTGTAGCCCAGGGCGCCTTGAGTCCTGTGGTTAAAGGCATGTGCCACCACTCCCTGGCCTCTAGTGGCTTAGGTCTGCACTCTGACCTTCACGCAAGCTTTATTTACTAAAACACAAATAAAATATCACTCTAGTAAGGTTTTCCAAACTTATCATCTTGAAGATGAGACTCAGAATTCTGAAATTCAGAACTGTTAGATCAGTGGTTCTCAACCTGTGGGTTGTGACCCCTTTGGGGGTTGAACGACCCTTTCATGGGGGTTGCATACCAGAAATCCTGCATATCAGATATTTACATTTGATTCTTCACAGTAGCAAACTTACAGTTAAGAGGAAGGAATAAAAATTATTTTATGGTGGGGGTTCACCACAACATGAGGAACGTGTATTACAGGGTCACAGCATTAAGAAGGCTGAGGTGGACAGCTCTAGAAGAGACCAGGCCATAGATGTTAGTGTATCCCAGTTCACTGGAGGAGTTATGTGCCTTGGTAACCAGATCTTCAGGAAGGAAGGCTTGGCTGGCTGGTGCTGGGGTCTCTGGCAGGCACAGTGTCAGTTTCGCAAGTTGGAAGGCTGCAAATTAAAATCAAGAGCTCCTGGGAGACTGACTGAATCCCCTGAAATACAGAAAATTTACAAGCATGACCCTGATAAGAACAGAAAGCAGTCAGTGTGTAAGTAGCCCTCCATTTTCTATCTCCTCTGGTTTTCCTGTTGGCAGAATTTAAAAGCCAGTCAGCTCTCTGGGGAAAAAAATGGCTGAGAAATATCGGGGAAAAAAATGTTCGTCATCCTTAGCAATTGAGATCAAAATAACTTTGAGATTTCATCTTACCCCAGTCAGAATGGCAAAGATCAATAGAATGTCAGCAAAGCCTAGAGGAGGGGCAGGCAAAAGGGAAACCTCATTTGCTGTATTGGGATTGCAAACTGGTACAGCCACTAAAGAAATCAGTGTGGAGTATCCTCCAAATGCTGAAACTAGGTCTACCATATGACACAGCTATGTCACTCCTTGGCACACACCCAAAGGGCCTGACATCCTACTCTAGAGATTCTCCCTCAGCCATGTTCATTCCCGCGCTAGTCACAATACCTAGGAAGTGGAAACAACCGTGATGCCCTTCGATCCCTGAATAAACAATGAAAATGTGGTACATGTGCGCAAGGACATGCTATTCAGTTGCAAAGAAAACCGAAATCATAAACTTGGCATATAAATGGGTAGGGCTAGAAAAGACCACACTGAGTGAAGTAGCCCAGAAAGACAAACGTCAAATATCCCATTCTCACTGGAGCCTCCTAACTCAAAATCTTCAGAATTGAGCATATATATTGGAGTAACTACAGAAATGTGGAAAATAAACAGGGGCCGTGGTTGGGTTGGGGAGGGCAGGGGAGTGATAGAGAGAGGAATAGCTGGGTGTAAGGCGAAAGGAGAAAGGGAGATCTATTTAGGAAGGGTGGAGAGAGATAAATATAGGAGGAGAGAGGGAGGTAAACGGACAGGAAAGGTGTCTGAGAAAGTACTAAGAAATCATACTATTAACTATACATTAGAAATATAATAATGTAAATCTCCATATAAACATATATAAATAGTTTAAATGAAAATCTTTCATCTGGGGTAACAAGAATCCCTCCAAGAGCCAAAGAATACCTAACTAAACACCTAACATCAGACATTAGAACCCTCTTTTCTGAATTGTTGGTTAGGGTTGCTTAAGAGGCTTTTAAAACTTACAGAATTTTATTAAATTGCTACTGCTCTGGGTTGCACCCCAGAGGTGGAAGTTAAGTCCCTATTGCTAACGACATCATGCACTTCAGAAATAAGGCCTGGGGCCCATAAAGTGGAACTGACCTGAATACCTCTTCCCTAAGTTCTAGCTTTCATGCTACAAGAATGCACCATACAAAGTGTCAAAGGAGGAAAGCAACCACAGTCCTACCCAGCTATGCTACCTATAAACCACAACAAAGATCAGTATGGAACGATAAGCCTAAGGGCCCAGTAGTGGCACACCTCCATACATGGTAACCAACAGGTCTCTAATTGAACTTGAAGCTCACTAAACTAGATGGAACCCATGCCTGGTACTGGCAACCTCAGGGCTAGTGAAGCCATGGATCTTGGAGGACATTTGTCCATTTACCCCCAGGTAAGTATAGTTTTCACCTCTCATGAAGGAAGGAAATTTCTCTTTCCAACAGATGGAGACCATTACAGAGACCCAGAGCCAATCAAAATACAGAGTTGTGGAGCCCAGACCCAGCGGAGATACATCTACAAAACAACACTCACAGATAGGGCTCAGGGATCACTGCAGATGAAGCGAAATGACCGCAAGAGCTAGAAGATGGGGGAGTCTGTTGTGAAATTGATATAGTTTCTGTGTGATTATTCGGGTCTGGGTGGCCGGGAAACAGAGGCACAGTCTCCATTAACATGTTATTGATGCTTTTTACATATACAGTCTCCATTTACATGTACAGAACGTATATTTGCAGGACATGGGACAAAGGGAAGGCATAGCTGCCTCTGTAAGATCTGGTAGATAGGAAAATAATAAATGTCTTTTCTTTAAATACGTTGAAGTCTGACCCTCAGTTCAGTTACAATCATTTCAAGCATTTGCAAACATCCTTTGGTATACGGCAGCATGCAGGAGGTTGCTTCTGCCAATCTCAGACGCCCCTCCACTTTCCTCTAAGACGTCAACAGCATTTCTTTCTTTTTCTTTTTTTTTCTTTTTTTAACCTGATTTTGGACAAAGAAAAACTTAATATGATTTTGGGATTTTCTTTGGGGGGGGGGAGTTGGATTTTTGAGACAGGGTTTCTCTGTGGCTTTGGAGCCTGTCCTGGAACTAAGTCTTGTAGACCAGACTGGCCTCAAACTCACAGAGATCCACCTGCCTCTGCCTTCCAAGGGCTGGGATTAAAGGCATGCGCCACCACTGCCCAGCCTGAAAGTAGTGGAGGATTGAACTTTTTACCTTCATCTCAACACACACCCTCACTAGCCAACTGAACCACAGAAGAAAATGAATAGCATTTCTTCAAAGAACTCAGGCTTTACAAATGGCATGGAAAACCAGACATCACATACTATTTTGCTTTAAGATTTACAAAAACACCTCAAATCATGAAAATATTAAGGAATTGTTGACTTGCTTGGGAAAAAATGGGAAAAGTAAAGTTAATATTTTAATATGCTTGCTTGTAACATAAATACAGTGCTTTTGGGTTTAGAATAATTTAATGAGAGTTGAATAAATGTAAGTGTAAATCGTATTGCATACCAAAATTAAATACTATACTTTGCCATAGACCCACTGGGACCAGTTCCAAGTATATCACCCCCCAGGTATTGAGACTAGACATTCTAGTATCTAGAATGTTCTGCCTGCTATGAAGAAATAGAAATGGTGACTGTGTCCTCCATGACTTCGGTTCAGCTGATGTTTATCTGCTAAACTGCAAGTCTTTTAATAAAAATCTGCTTTCTTTTGTTTCATCATCATCACAGTTTTCAAGATGCCCAAACCACTGATTTCTCCAGGTATTGCATTGTTATTAGACTCCGTGAGAAGAAAAAATGCTCCCAGTTCTTGGCTATTTTTATCAGTGAAGAGAAAGTTAGTCACATACTCTCTTAATTCCAGTCCTAGCTTCAAGGTCCTTGGAGGTAAAATGGACAAGCTGTTTGATTTGCATGTTAAGTGTTATTTGCCAGCATGCTTTGTGTCCATGAGACCCTGGGTACTTTGTGGAGTCTGAGCCAGTGCTCAGGTGTTGTCTCCAGGGGCTCTATTTAGGGACAGCCTTGGGAAATGAGGCTTCTGTTCTTTAAAACAGTCCCAGGGACACCTATTACTGGCAGGTATGCAGACTACTTGCGGGACTGTGAACACAAAGAAATCACTTTCTAAGGGATTTTCTGTGGCTGTGCCTCTCTGACACAGCCACCCCCGTTTCATTGAATTTTTAAAGCTCCCACGTTTGGGAGCTGGTCTCTGCCTGGGGATGGATTTTTAGTGACTGTTATACCCCAGGAATAACTGGGTGTTGTAACAACAAAAAGAGTCCATCACAGGGCTGGGAGATGGAACGGCACATCATTATCAGAAACAAAATAGCCGCCTGGAAGCTCAGTTACTTGGAACACATCACAAATGAGAGCTAGCAGTCCAGAGTTATTTTCTACTTGGATTTTACATTTGAACCTCACTCCCCACCCCAGAAATACCACAGCAAATCTGGCTGTAGGATCTGTCTCTGCCTATTTTGTTACTATCGTTACACAACCATTTCTAGTTACTCAGAAGGAACCTTCCCCACTCCCCACAGTGAATGCTCATGAAAAAAAGATACACAGGAAAGTATTTCCTTTCGATTTATTCTGCTATAATAGAGAACAGAACCATTCAAAGTTTCAGATTTGTATCTTAGTGTTTGTATGTAGTTCAAAATAGAATTAGCAGAACCAAACAGCATTTCTGTAATTGTGCACAAAGGAATATGTTCCTGGTTTTGTTTTGTTTTGTTTTGTTATTTTATAACAGGCAGATGCATGACTACTCAACATATACTTTTACCCCAAATATACGAGCATTACTCTTTGTAATAAGATTGTTCCCTTCTACCAATCCACGACAGCACACCAGAAAAAATAGTCAAATAAAGCCTGTACCCATGAATTACTATGATTTTTCCAGCCTCTCTCTCTCTGTGGCAACGAGATTTATGTGATGACACCAAGAGCTTTTGACAACCCATCTCACAATGTGCATGTCTGCATTGTCTGCATATAAGATGTGTCTTCCTCCCTCTTTCTGTTATGTATCCTCCAAAGGTCACAAAAGCCAAATCCAGATCTAATGACACCCAGAAGCATTTCGATTGCCAACAGACTACTAGCCAAGCATAACGCAACACAATCATTAATGCAGAGTCGAGCTTCTCTGAGCATTTATTACACTCCCGAGCATAGGCTCAAGTCAGCACATGTTTGCTCTGAAGATGGAGCTATCCTGAACAAAACAGCAGCAGAACTGTCAATCATGGTCATTGTTATAAAGAGTTGAAGTTGGCCTTGGTTGTCATGTTAGTTAGCTAAGGCCAGAAATTTCAGGGTAATTCCCAAAAGATCTCCCTCTTCTTAATCTGAACAACTAACTCCTAGCACACACACACACACACACACACAGTCTGTGTGTGTGTGTGTGTATTCCTGTGAGAAGCAGACATTATGCTACATAAAACTCCAAATTCCAAATTTGGAATTCCAAATTGAGCTGTTGGTCTAGGAGGTATTTAATCATGTCGGTTTGGGCCATCCCGGTGGACTAGGAATTCCTTAGAAACACTGGTGAAGTCCATTCTGAAAGCAGGTTTTGAAACACTTGCTCTTTCTTATTCTTCGTGCAATCTAGTCTTCTTAGACACATTAAGCCTCAGAAGCACAGCTCTTATGATCATTCAGCCACACTCACCTTCATATTGTACATTATTTAAAGTCAAGTTTGATACCATGCAAATAGGAGACCTTACTCCATAAGGCCACAGGCCAATTAAAATTTAGGACCACCATTTTTCCCTCAATGGGGCCTCTTTAAAACTAAAACACCAAGGTTTCCATTGCTGCACAGCTCCACTGCCCGGATAATTTAATGAAATTAAACTAACTGAAAATCTCTATTGGTTGCCCTTGACAGATAACACATTAAAGCATAGTTCGGGGTGAGAAATAACCTGGCATCAAAGCCTCTCAGGAAAAACACATTCGTTAGAGATGAAAACAAAAGACAAGTTCAGGTGTGCGCTCCAAAGGAGTGTGAAGTGGCAAGTGTTCACAGTAAATCCTGGAACACCACCAATGATCTTCTGTCTTTAATACGTGCCCTCCAAAGGAGTGTGAAGTGGCAAGCGTTCACAGTAAATCCTGGAACACCACCAATGATCTTCTGTCTTTAATACGTGCCCTCCAAAGGAGTGTGAAGTGGCAAGTATTCATAGTAAATCCTGGAACACCACCAATGATCTTCTGTCTTTAATACGTGCCCTCCAAAGGAGTGTGAAGTGGCAAGTGTTCATAGTAAATCCTGGAACACCACCAATGATCTTCTGTCTTTAATACAAAGCTGCTTCACTGTAAAAGAGGCATGAACTTAAGGAATTGCATCACATTTAACCCAGATCACAGGTTCTGGTCTCCAGTGAATGATCACACTTGGGTTCTAACCCATCAGTTCCCTGGAGGAGAAAAGAAAATGGTGTTATCTGCTAATGATACAACTTGGGATCCTATCCAGGAAGAAACAGCTGCTGTGAGAACCCTTCCTCTAAGGAGAACACAACCATGCAAGTAAGTCCAGCTTCAGAAGGCTTGGGCATGCTCAGATGAATGGGTTTACGATGTCTTCAATTGGGTGTTAAGGAAGGAGCTAGGCTCAAAGCCAAAGATCCTAGTTTTCATTCCCATTTATACTGTAGACTCATCGATCAAAGACCAGCCAAATTACGTCGTTTATGTTGTTTTCCTATTCATTAAATCATAACATGAAGGATCCTCTGGTAGTTCCTCAAAAAGTAAGTTCTTTCCAACAATCTGTGTGGTCCTAATCTGAATATCATTAATTCTCTAACTAGTGCAAAGAAAATCTATGGTCGAGACTGGTGAGAGTGTTTTTTGTTGGTTTTGTTTTGTTTTTGTTTTACTGAAACTGCACATTTTTTATATTCCTGCACTTTAAGGCATAGGTTCAGGTTGGCAACAACAGTAATTTGCATAACAGTTTGAGATGGTGTGGCAGCAGCCTGTGCCCTGGACCCTTTAAAGCTCATGTATTGCTGCTGGTGGCTCGCCTTACTGAGTGAAGCGAGCACCAGGCGAGACTCATAGAATTGTTTGGCTCCCACAGAATCTTTCATTTCCTGTTGCCCAAAGCATCTGTGTAGTTCTATTGCCACAGTGGTTCCAAGATTACCTTCAGCTCTTGACCACCATCAAGACTACATGTAGTGAGAACCTAATGTGTGCCCCTGCTGGTCTTCACTGAGCCCATTTGTTCCTGAATGCTTTACTATGCTGTAGGCAGAGACTGCTCATTCATTTCCCAGCCAACCAGACCTGAATAATCCCACAGAAACTGTATTAATTAAAACACTGCTTGGCCAATTACTTAAGCGTATTACTACCTAGCTCTTCTATCTTAAATTAACCTATTTCTATTATTTGATATTTTATCATTAATCTCGTGGTTTATCAATAAGGTTCCCAGGTGTCTGTCTCCTTCAGCAGCTACATGGCTTCTTTCTGACTCCACCTTGCTTCCTCCTCTATCTGCTGGAATTCCTGCCTTGCTTTATTCTGCTAACCCACTGGCCAAAACAGCTTTATTCATTAATCAATAAAGGCAACACAAATACAGAAGGACTTCCCACACCATTTTCCTTTTTCTGTTAAAAAAATGTAGTGAAAGGGGAGCAGGCCTGCTTTTCATCCCGTCTTGCTCCCACAAGGCTAGCTTATACACCAAAATAACAACACACAAATTGTATTCATTTAAACACTGCCTGGCCCATTATATCCAGCCTCTTCTCNTTTTCTTTATTAATTAACCAATGAAAGCAACAGATAGATAGAAGACCCTCCTACATCAAAAAAGGAAAGTTTTAACTTTAATATAGCAAAATTACATATAACAAAACAGATATCATGCAAGATTTACAATTACAATATTTATAACTACCTTATCTTTTCTCATAACTAAGGAAAACTATAATTATAACTATCTATTTTCAACTACATCAAAGACTCCAGAGAATATAACCTAAGTAAACAGGAAGTGCATTGTAAGCAACTTTCAAAACTCCAGAATTGGCAGAGACATCTCACTGCCTATATAGTCACCCAAAGTTCTGTAACATTGGTGCACCCATCTTCAGCCTACAGGCCCATAGTATCTGGCAGACTTTTCCATGAAGCATGAAATTTCAGACTGTTTCACCTATGTTGGCAATTTGTCATTCACTTTCTTCTGTGTCCTGCAGAATGTCTGGCAGACTTTTTTTATGAAGTAGGAACCCAGATGTGCCATCTCACCTTTAGGCAAATTCAGCAGTCATTTTTCTGTGGGTCCTACATGGCAAGTTCATACAACATAACGTCAAACAGTCCAGGCAAGAGCAGTTTCTTGCCCAAATGGCTAATAAACTCCATAAGTAGCCTCTTTAATGCCCATCATCCTCTTGAAGTATATAGTGTTGCCAGGAGCTGATGTGTCTCATTGTCATGAAAAGTTCTAAGTTTTTAAACATTTTTAAATGCCATATTCTGTTAGTCTTTGAATGATATAAAGAATGACTATTCATCTGAAATATATCTCTGTACATCTAGAAACTCAACTAATCTGACTACAAGCTCGATTATTATAGATGATTATCTATTAACCTGTATTTCTTAATTATATATTACATTTTAAAATGAGCTACACAAACACAATACCTTAATCAAGAGCAGAAATAGACATATAACAAAATTAACCTTAAATATGTATCAATTAAACCAAGATCCATACCAATGCAAAGTATTCATCTCTATATTATATCCCCCTTTAACTATAAACAAACATTTATAAACAATATAAACTATATAAAATTCATAAACTACTTTCTGCCTTTTGTTGGGCAAAGTAATTTTGGCTGTTCACAAAGACCTTTTGGTTGGTCTTAGTCCATCAAACCACATTAACCTTGAGGGAATAAATAGGTTCTCATCTTCTGTGGAAACAAAAGCAGAACCACTTTTCCAAACCTACATATCCTTAGACTCAAATTTTGAAGTCAAGATACTTTTAAAATATATGTTAGTTTAGCTTAGCACCCTGTACAACGAAATGTCTCTCTGTACTCAGCTCATTCACAGTCAAAAATTCAAAGGAAACACAATAATATACATGATCCAGATTCTCTTGTGTATATTTTTTTACTCTTTTAATCTATGACTGTCTGTACTCTGTCTTTTGAAAACTTTATTTTCTATTTTTCTCTCTTTCAAACCAATATACATTTAAAAAAATACATTGTGACCCATTTAGAGGTCTTTTTCATCTGAATTTGTCTTTATTGTATGCATATTTGTAATTATTTCTTGACCAGTTTTTTTTAATGCTAAGCCATGTGTCTTGGACCAACTCTGAGGCACTTCCTGTTGGCTCCACCCAGTCCAACATAGCAGAGGCATATTCACCGCCACTGAAGGCTATGCATGTTGCCCCAACTCCACTGTTTCAGAGGGTCTATGTCACTACTAAGCAATTTGTAACACACTACTCACAGACCCCTTTTAAGTACTTGGCCTCCTGAAAGAGCAGAGCTTTATAACCAATAACAGCTTTATAACCAATCAAAGCAACACATACAGAAGGACTTCCCACATCTCTCTGTCCCTGTTGTGTGTACAGCTTTCATTCTGCAGCCTGCCCTTCTAAGCCACAGTAACGACAACCTGTTCCAGTTGCAGAAGGAAAAGCAGATCTTAGAGTCTTACTCTTGTGGGTCCTGAACAACAGCTGTTCTCTAAGCCCTGACAATTTACCCTCTGAACCTTTACCTGCCTGGCCTTCCTTGGCTAATTATAACATCCACTTTTCATAAAAATTGTTTATTCCAGAGCTTTCATTCTCTGATGAAGCCATCTCACAATTTTGAGAGTTGAGAGCAGAAATCACATAAAGAGTGATTCCTTTGTCCCCAAGCATTGACTAGATCTCAAGGTAGTGTGCAGCTATCTTGGACTCATGATATCTCGCTTGTAATATACTTGGCCCTTCCACAACTTGTTCAGTCTTTTCTACAAAGTATTTTAATCTCAAGATTTCTAAAGAACAGGAAACAGGTAGAACTCTTCAAGATCAGCCTGAACTGATATGAGAGTATTTCCACTGTATCTGATAGGTTAAAGTAGTCACAAAGCATCCCAATATGTGAGCATAAGAAAGAAGCAGCTCTGAGAATTTTCAGCCATTTTCTCTACTACAGAACTAAACAGATCTTGTGGAATGAGTGTGAAATCCACTCTTGTTTGAAAGCCTGTTTCTGCTGTTTCTGCCTTCATGTTTCCTTCCTTATCACTTTCATTCTTCTGTGTTTATTTACCCATCTACTCATTTACACATATTTTATGTGATACCTCAAAAGTACCAGATTCTCTCATTCAGTGTTTATCTTCCCTGATGAGATATGAACTATTTGGAGTAGAATTGATTTTTGTCCTTTACCTAATCCTGTTCCCCAATGTCCTCAAATATTTAGTCTGTGAATTTCAATGTCAGAATACATAGCAAGCTAGAGTCAAGAAGCCAAGGAAGCAAGGCATATTGTGGAGCTCTACATGGGTGAATGTCTTATCCCAGTAATTCCCAAGACAGAGAATGTCAACGACTTTCCTTACAACATTGGTCTCAGGCTTCTTTTTTACTGACTAACAGTAGAAACAGGAGCCTGGATTTGAAAGCAATGAGCATGTAAAACTTCTTTTAAAAGCAAAAACAAACAAACACTTTTGATTTTTAAGTAATTTAAGTCTTACATACAAGTTGCAAAAATCACTGCAGAGTTTGAGTACCCTCTCTAAGCTCCCCCAAATGATCACATCTTTCCAAACTACAATAAATAATCAAAACTGGGCATTTGTCTTTGAAATTATATTGTTCTCCAGCTTATAAGCCATATTCAAGTTTAGTATGCTATTATCCAGTTTTGCTGTTAGCTTAAAGTTTATGAAATATCACAAAATATGTAAATTCATAGGGCACACAATTGTTCATTCACACCAAAGTTCCTGTGCTGCCCCTTTAGTAAGTTTTATTCCCCCACCCATATCAAGGATGACACAGCATAATAACAGATGAATTGGAAGAGCTCAATAGCAACGAACAGTTCCGCTTATGAGAGGGGAGAGTGAGAAGCACATCACAGACATGATTCCATAGTCACAAGTAATGTTACAGGTTGATCTTTGAAGGCCCCCTTTCCCAGCGGTGGGATAAATTCTTCAACAAGACCTTAAGTCAGTGGTTTGAAAACGTTACAAGAAGCAAACAACAGACATTTTAACAAACATTCCCACTGGAGGTTTACTGGAGACTGAGGTTTTAACCTTCAGTGTCCCCTGAAAGCTATATGCAAAGGGCAGGTTTGGCGGCTAATAGACTTCTGGAAAGGGACTAGACTGTGTGTGAGAGCTCTGACTTCATCAATAGGTCAAGCTCATTAATTGATTCATAATTCGTTAGCATTATGTATAACAATAACCTGCATTCTCGTACAAGGCCCCACTTCCAAAACTGTCAACTGTTTGTTGGATACAGCCTAGAATCACCTGGGGAGAGAGGAAAAGTATCAATTGAGTGATTTTCTTTATCAGTTTGGTCTGTAAGCATTTCTTTGAGGAATTGTTTTGGTTGTCTTAGCTGATGTAGGAGATTCCTACCTTCAGTTTGGGCCCCTCAGTGATAGGTTGGAAGTATAAGCCAAGTAAATTCTCTTCTTCCCCAAGTTCCTTTAGGTCAGAGTGTTTTCAGCACTGTAACAGAAATAAAAATGAGACTTAGGGAGATGGAGACCATCTCTAATGTGGTAAAAGAAGCTAAAGCTACACAATAGAGGTTCTAGAGATGGGATGTGCAGTCAACATTGTCCTGAGGTGAAGTGAGATTAGTGGGCACCTGTCCCTTCATAGTGAGCATCAGTACATCAGAGAAGGCGTCAACCACCAACACTCCCAATACTAGTCATCTGGAAGAGAGGTCAAGACCGAGCATCCCTTGACAGGGAAGGGATGTCCTGTTGCTGGACATGTGAGTTGATGAAGCCTTATGCTGTGTACTATATATACAGTGCACTCACTACCCAGATCATGGGGGGTGGGTATATGAGTGCATTTGTGGAGTGAATGTGGACAGATATTTGGGGACCAGGCAGGTATAGCTTCACATGGTAAGTAGTGCTACATGCCCTAGCTTCAGGAAGGCAGAGTGGACTCCATTCTCCCATCATCCACTCCCCAATCTCCTGGTGGTCCTATTTTGTCCAGAGGGATAAAACAGTAATGGTGAACACTAAGGTCTATTGTAGGGGTCTCTTGTGACCACCAAAGCCAGCGGGGTAACAATCCTAGTGAGACAAGAAGGCAGTTCAGTTCAACACTCCTCAGTAGTTGATTTTGGTTCAAACTTTGAAAGTCTGACACTGGCAAGTTGATTTTAGGCATAGTCAGGCACAGTGCAATTTGGCAAAGTTTTCTAGTAATGATGAACTCAATCCTGTGTGCACAACAAAGCTGAAGACAGGACTGCTTCGGAACTCTTGTAGACTACTAGCGACATTTTCCATAAGATAGGTTCATTCCACAGATTAACTAAGAAAGCAGGCTCAAGGCAAACAAGCTCAGGCTAAGGGTCTGGGGAGGGTAGTGCTGTAGATGGACTGAGATAAGGGTCTGGGAGAACCAGTGTGGCCTTGCTATATAGATAAAGCAGAGGTCACCAGGCTATTAAGCACAGCTGTTCCCAGGCTTCTGGGCAAAAAAAAAAGAAACAGGAAAAAAAGAAAAAAACAGGTATATGTTTCTCCCTTTAAAGAAACATCTCTGCATTTTTAACATTCCTAGTTTTCCTAGTGCTTGTCAGGGGTACAATACCTACACTCCTCCTACAATCTATTATACTTCTTGGTTGTGGTTCTCCAGAGTCCTCCCCCTTTTGATTGCACACATGCATTTAATCCCTTAGAGTACCTGTCAAAGCCATGTATGTAAAATATAAAATCAGTTGATTGGCTCCCAAATAATAGCAGAAGGAAGGACTTTTCCCAGCCAGTTCACCTGCCAGTACTGTCATGGTCAATAAACTCCAGGTCTTACACTGTTGGAAGATGATCTAGCTCACAATGCAATGGTCTGATATAGTGTGCACATGCACGTGTACACACACACACACACACAGAGGGGAGAGGGAGAAGGAGAGAGAGAGGGAGGGAGGGAGAGAGAGATTAGAATGGTTGAAAATTTAATTTTAAAAGCTGTCATTTGTACTATCTGTAATTGTATGAAGTTTATCTGCAGAAAACTTATAAGGTTGTATTGGGGAAATAATAAAAGTTTATTGAAAGATACTGGATACAGAAAGTATGGGAGATGTTGATGAAACAGAAGAGAAAGAGTCAGCTACACAGAGCGGTCATGCCTGTGCTGAGGAAAATGCAATAATGTAAAAAACACCTTTTCTGGAACTGAACTAAGGAGAAAGTGCAGTCCCCTAGCTGTCATTGAGCTGCTCCATGGACACGGGTGAGTTTACTTAAATGGGTACAGAATAAGGATGGTTTGTGCATAAATACGAACAATGTGAAACAACTCTTTTTTGACATATAAATTTTAATTATTGGAAATAAAATAGCATGCCATCAGTGCAGAGAGATATAAAAAAAAACAGTGGACGCAAATAGCCCTGATAGAACCAGGCATATGCTGAAACCTGATGTTTGTTGAACCAGGATGGAAAGGATAGATGATCAATAATAGAATCGGGGAAAAAATACATCATTTAAAATCAGATTTAACTTAAGTAAAAAAGCAACATTCTCTAAAGCTTCCAGAAGGAATAGAAAGTAATTTATTTATCAACTAAAGTTCAGAAATAATTTTTAACCAAAGCAAATGAGACATGACTAAATCAAGACCTTTACAGTGCTAACTTTTCTTCATCAAAATACGACACATGGGAAGTGAAAAGTAGGAGCTGCAGCATCCTACAAAAGTAGTGAAAATCCCAGTGTGAGGCACACACTTCTAATGAGTGTCAGCACTTGGGAGAAGGATGCAGGATCAAGATTTTAAAGCCAGACTCATCTACAATAGCAAGTTTTAGACCAGACCAGATTGTATAATGAAACCTTATACCAAAACAATTAAAAAAGAAAAATAAAGGAACAGCAGCCAAACCAATTAGAAAAGGTCAGCTTAACATTAAAAATGGCCAAAGATCAGACATGTGAGCATGCTCAGTAGGGCAGCTCAGGAGAAACAGTGCTTGATACTGCAGTGGAAGGAGAGAGCCAGCTCCCTTAAGTGGTCCTCTCACCTCCACGTGCGTGCATAATGGCATGCGGATGTATATTTTCCATCACACTCACAGATGTGCACACACGCACACACATGAAAAACAATGAGTGAGTAGGCATGAGCCGACTGACAATGGGAGTATTGATGGGTTAACAGACATTGAAAACCCAGGGATAAACTGCGCCATGTCAATAGGCAGAGGACGAGAGTTGGGGTAGACTTCTGCAGTGTGTGGTGTACCGAAGTGTTGCAGCTACCCAGCCTCGATGTGGTGCAACCTCAGGTGGAAAATGCTGATTTAAAAAAGCGAGCTTTAGGAGAACCCACATCTATGAAATATCTTGTATGAATTTTAAAGTGCTATATTCTCTCAGATACATGATTAAAATGCATTACGACAAAAAATAGAGCTGACAGGGAAACACGAAAAGCAGATTAATAGTTGGTAGAAGAAGTGTAGTGGTACCTGGTTCCCTGAGTCATATAGGTTAGAATGTCCTCCAGCTTGACTTTCTCATCCCTTACCCACTCACATGTTCGGACTGAGTAAAGATCAGACCAAGCGAACACTGCAACAGTAATAAAAACCAACCCGAAGCTACTGAGGTGTCAGGGCTTCTATGGTATGGTGACCACTGCTTCCCAACCTCAGCAAATACAGAATCAATGCAAGCTTCTGTTTGCCTTATTCTGCGATGGGATTCTTGGCTGTGCTTTGTGTATATTTTACCTGCAGACTTAAGCTGTAGTTTGCGCCCTAAACTGAAGACCTGCGGATAGAGGGATGAATCTTTGTGAATAGACCCCCAATAGGGTGGGAATTATAGCAGAAATGAAATCGACCCTAAGACAGCCTTTCGATGAGGCGCAACATCCAGGCCTGAGGGTGAGATATTCATTAGCCTCATGGGGGAAAAGCTAAGTGTGGAATCCGATGAAGCTAAAAAAGAAAGTATGTCCTTAGACAATAACAGATCAAATGTTTACCTTCAAATAGTGGCACAAAGTAAAGTCATCACTAAGAGCAGGGTAAATCCAAAGAAACCTTTACTGATCTCCCACTGGAGAGCCACCCCTGCAGCCTGGCCTATGGGCAAATGTCCATCTGCCTACTCAAGGCCCCAGCGGAGGTGGGTTTGCTATCCGGCCTTTGAGCCGCACCTACGCCATTCTTCCTCACTGCTTGAGGCGTCCTTATTCTTTGCTTGTTTTTATAGTGAAAGCGTTCACAAAACTTTGACAATATTACCTTTCACAGTCTGAAGCCTCTTCCTGTTTTACTTTCTTTCTTTTTCTCTCTTTGCAGAATCCTTTGAAACGTTTCCTAGCTTGAGCTATTTCTCTGTGTTGGCTGACCGTCTACTGGGTGGTAAGACCCACATGATTCTTTGGAGTCTCAATGTGTTAACCATTCTCAAACACAAATATACAGATGTGTCTTCCTCATCTTCCAGTATAGTGTCAGGGCCTCCAGTCGCAAAGATTTTTGTGCTTTCTCCTTAGCTCTTGTATTTTTAAAGATAAAAAAAAGGTCCTTTGAATGTAATATGAAATTGAAATTAGCTTAAAGGATGTTGTGATATATTCTGATCCAGAATTAACAGAGAGAGATGAAATATTTTAAGTGTTTAATTTAAATTACAAGGTTCTTTTCACAGATGCCTAAAAATGCTAACTATATACCCTATTTTATACAGACTGCTTGGCCACAATTATTCCAGCAACTATATACAATCAAGTCTGGCAGAGTATCTTCCGGAAAGTAATGCTCAGGTTTCCCATTTTCATCCCCTTTCCCCATCAGGGCAGGACACCTGTGCTCTTTCAGCTGCATTAAAGTACATTAGGAAGCGGAAAGCCCATTCATTGTTCAGTAACATAGGACTAAATGGAGATTTTACCGTATAGGGCTCAGCTGCTGCTATTTTTAGTCCAAACTCGTGGAGATTTCCAAGGAGCAGGATTGTTTCGAGCATCCATCACGCTTCTGCTGCTGTCTCTCTCCACTGCTGCTCCTCCTGTCTGGGGGAAGGCGTCACTGTTTTCTCCAGGGATACATGCGATCGGGCCTAAGCCAAACAGAACATTCCCCGAAATGCAGTGAATGACGAAGAAAAGAGGAAATCACAGCATCAGAGATGGTGAGAAAAATAGCTGGCATTTTCTTGAGCTTTGTGAACGTCTATAAGCTCTGATCTATAATCAACTGGCTCCGAACCAAGTCGACAGGTGGATGGGGGCAGAGGGTTTGTTAAAGTCCGTAGTGAATTCATGACTAAATCCATCTTTCTCTTTAAACATTTTTGAAATTAAAATGTAGTGATATTACTTTACCCCTTCCCTTTCCTCCCTCCAATCTCCCATTGTTCTCTCTCAAATTCATTACCTCTATCTCTTTAATTGTTACAGAGAAAGCAACAGTTGGGACTGGAGGATTTTTTTTAACTTTTTTTGATTCAGCATTTGTATCTGTCCTTTCTTTTGCTTCTGATAATCTTTCATAAGAGTTTCCAAAGATATTTCCCCATGTAGAATTTACTTTTAAAATTACCATTCAAAAAGTCATGTTCCAACCACTCTATCTTAAGAATCCACTAACCCATTCACTTTCCATCATGATCATAGGGTTGATGTTTATAAGTCCCTATTTTTACCTAGCGTCACCATTTTGTGAATTAAGCAACATAAGTAGAGATAACATTTTTAACTTTGGGGGATGAAATCTCAAGTCCTCCAAAATGAGAATGGAGACAATATGCAAATGAATAGCAGGGTACTCTAGTCATAGAGGTACAATGACTGGCTTTCCTGGGCTGAGGGTAACCGATATCTATCTAGTTGGACGCAGGGCCTGTTCAACAGGAGGGAAAAAATTCACAATACTGAAAATCTAACCCGTTTTCCAGAGCTAGTGATGTCATGGACATTAGAAAAAGACCTCCTGCCACTTTGCTAGGCCAGCCTAATTCCTTACTGCATTCTAAATCTGATCTCTATACCCATCAAAGAAGCCTCTTTTTATAGTGGAGAACATCACAGAATGCCAGAACTGGACACAGTGTAGTGATCAACAGGGAGCCCAGCTGCAGTGGATAAACCTAATTCACAGTGCCAACATCTATAGCCTTGGGAACATCAAGGAACAGGGAGCAGAAAGATTGCGAGAGACAGAATACTAGTAAGTCTGTGCCGAAACAGACTCTCCTAGAAACGGCTGCAGAAGCAAGATCGGAACAATGGACAAACAACATGGGAGGGGGAAGTTTTGATAAGGTCTCCACCCTCGACTAAGAACTACGGCAACTAATGACTGTCGGGAGGAGGAGAATGAGCCTCTCACATGGATGAGGCCCCTTATTGGTTGTTCACTGCAGAGATATAAATAATATGTATTTCAGTGGCTTATTGCTGGATTAAAGTAGATATTGCATGTTAAGTGGTGAGTACTGTATCTCACATATAGGGAGTGTGCCCATGTATTGGGTCACTGATGCTGTAGTAGTAATTACATAAGCTTTGAAATGGGTATACTATACATTTTTTAGCATTTAAATTTATTTTATTTTTTATTTTATTTATTTACTTTATTTATTAAAAATTTCCACCTCCTCCCCTCCTCCCATTTCCCTACCACTCCCCCACTCTCCCTCCCCTTCCCTCTCCAGTCCTAAGAGCAGTCAGAGTTCCCTGCCCTGTGGGAAGTTCAAGGTCCTCCCCCCTCCATCCAGGTCTAGG
>LOEQ01000612.1:337234-350613 GCA_001685075.1 Bramus lutescens | reverse complement strand
GAGAGAGAGAGAGAGAGAGAGAGAGAGAAGAGAGAAGAAGAGAAAGGGACAGAGAGGGGCCCCAAGAGAGAGAGAGAGACACGGAAGAGAGAACAGAGATCCAAGATGGCAGAGGAGGTGGGCAGGGTCACTGGGAGTGGGCGTGGCTTGCCTCTTAAAGAGACAAAAACCATAACAGACAATATGTACAGACAGTGAGAAATTTTGTGACACTGAGCCCTAAGGGTGTGTCATCCTCAGTCCCCTCCTCTCAAGGCTCAGGGAGCTATACAGAAGATGGGGAGTGGAAAAAATTGTAAGAACCCTAGATTGAATGACTCCAAGTAAATGGTGTCTTTCAGACACATAAGACTGGTACGCTTGTGAACCCACAGAGGCTGCGGCAGCATGCACAGAACCTATACAGGCTCAAGTCACACAGGGTCCTGGTTCTCAGAGGGTGAAGTAGATAAGAGCTCCCCACGCCTAATCATGAATGTATCTTCATCTGACATCTGTTTGCAAAGAAAAAATTAGTTTTCTCTAATGGAGTCTTACTGCATATATTAAATATTCTTGATGGTAGGCCTCATGTCTGTAACACCCGATTCTGTGTTACCCCCTTGGTACAGTTCGTGTGCCACTGTACCATAAGCAAGCTGGGCAAGGGCCTGGAGATTGAAAGAATACACAAAAAGACCAGGGTCATTCGAAAGGAGATCAGCGAAATGCCTTTTATTCAACCTTGGAGAAATCCTTATATACTTTGCTGCTGCACAAGGATTTCCGCCCAGGCAGGTGGGAAATTACCACACCGAAGATGGAGTAAACAATGCCCTACAGCTAATCACCAGGCAGGGCAGAGGGAGCACAGGAACAAACAGAATGTTTTAGCTGGCTGACCAGAAACTGTCTTCAAGATGAACCCCAAGAACAAGGATAGACCCGGGCCCTAAACATGTCCAGCAGTGGATGGCCGAGATGAAATTAACTCAATTGTATTCTTGTAGACTTTCAGTCTGATATTGCTTTGCTTTGTTTGGGCGTGGTTTTGTCCTACCGTTTTTTTGTTTGTATATTGTGGTTTCTGATTTGGGGCTTTTATGGGTTATGTTTGTGTGTGTGCACTTACGCTTCTGTGCTTCTTGTGCTTTCTGGTTTTTGTTAATTTTTGTTTTGTTTTATTCTAATTTGCCTTTTCGTTGATTTCTAAAGAGAGAGAAAAAAAACCATGGAGTTGTGTAATGGGCCTGTGGGGAGGATCTGGAAGGTGTTGGGGGCTGGGAGAAACATGATCAGAATGCATTGTCTGAAAAATTATTTTCAATAATAAAAATAGAAAATACCAAAAACCTTTTTTTTTTTTAAAAAAAAAGCCTCATTCTGGGTTTTATAGCAAGTTCATCTCATTTTTCCCTTCTATTTAAAAGCTGAGAGGGTGATTTTCCCTTATGCCCTGGTAGTACCTGATCACAGAATTCCAGTAAAGAGTTATCCTGAAGACATCTGGCCAACATCTGGACCATGTTATTAGTGTTCTACTAATTTAATTTGGCAGTGGGTCAAATACAAAAAAAAAACCCTTCTGGTATGCATACTATATTAATAGGGTACATTACATGCAAGGGCCTGTGTTGCACACAATATGAAATCACATAAAGAAAACAGAATAACTACAGACTATGAAAGAGTTCCATTGCCAGGATAGAGGGCAAACACAGTATCTGCCTAGGAAGGATTAGGAGACAGTTGGTTTATTAGTGTATTGCTCACATGTTGGCCAGGTGGCAGAAAGAATCTTCCTTCTTTCAGGAATTAGCCGTAAAGGGATAGGCAGCTTGGAAATTAGCTCGTATATGCCAAGTCTATGTATATTTTACAGGATGCTTTTGCCGGCCCTGGCCGAAACAAACGCTGTGACTGAAGCAAGCATGCATCTATCTAACCAAAACCAAGTAAACTCAGTCTTGATTCCAGGTTCTAATGGTAGGAGCTGAGGAAACATTACTGAACAAAAGACAGGCCCCTTGTCTCCAGTGCATTATAATTCATGAAAATGATTCTGTGTCACTAGTCACATCATTAGTGATGTATAACTGCTATGGATTGTAACTCCGATAGCTATAATGAATGATTATAACCAGTGGTTGAGGAGCTAGGTTGAGGAAACTAAACAAGGCAGGGAGATATTGGAGGGAGATGTCAAAGATTGGCTCCTAAGAGGTAAAATTTCCATTCAGCTAAACTGTGAGAAGAGGTAAAGCCCACAAGGCACACAAAGTCCACCGCTTTTCTTAATTGACTTCCAAGGGTGACCAACCTGATCCGGGGCCAAGAAAATATCCCATGCCTGTGACAGCTGAATCTGAGTGTGACCTCCTTTATGGCAGGTTGTAAAAGGACAAAGATCCAGTGGAGAGACTGTTTCAAACCTTCAAAAGGACAGAAGTGTCAGCTCACTGGCCATGCCTCCCATACCCGCCTACATTAAGAGCCCCTGCAGTCATGGATGGTAAAAATGACTCCAAGCGTCTCAAGGCTGATTCTAAGACGTCATTGGTCAGACAGCACAGGACACACAGGCAGCTCAAGGTCAGTTCAAGGAAAAGGCTTATGTAGCACTTTTCACTTTTTCAAGTTTTAATTAAGCCATATTTCTTCTTCTACAATAATATACTCTTCCATTTCTTTCCTTCTGAAGATTTATTTATTTAATGCATTTGAGGGCTTTTCATTCATGTCTGTCGTGGCAAAGAAGGGCAGAAGAGATGTTGGATCCTCTGGGACTGGAGTTACAGACAGCTGTGAGCTGCCATATGGGTGTTGAGAATTGATCCCTGGTTCTCTGGAAGGGCAGCCAGTACCCTTAACCACTGAGCCATCTTCTTAGCCCATCCTTTAAATTAGAAAACAAGAGGCGTGCTTTTTTTGATCCTGGGAGTTAAACTTCCTTCCCAGACAGGTTTTGAGCTGAGTATTTCCTCAAGTTGTGAGCTCTTATTTGACCAACAACAGCACCACAGCTTAAAGGACCCTGGAGTCAGGCAACCTGATTCCAAATCCTGGAGACACTGCTGCTTTGGTTAGCTGAGTGATGTGGAACAGGTTGGACTGTTCCTCCGTTAGTTCTGTCATCTATAAAATAGTGGTTGTCAGATTATTGGTGGGGGAGTTAGGGAGGTCATCCGTTCTCAAAATGCCCCCCATCAGAGTCAGCAGGCAGGCAACGAGAAGGGAAGGATGGAAGAAGCAGCCAGCATTCTAGCTGACCCCAGAGAGTCCACCCACACCAGTCTTCTCAGCATCAAAAGTATCTGGCTTCTTCAGACACTTTAGCCCTTATGTAACAGATTTCAAGAGGGCAGAAGCGAAAAAGTGACATCATTCCCTTTCTCAAGCTCAGTTTTCAGAAGGCTCTAACGAGGTGCAGAGAGTCAAAGTACCCTTGTTTCAATTAAATATTAAAACAGCTGCAAAAAATGGGGTGAGAGAGAAGTAGTTTTGCAGATGCGTGGCCATTCAAAGTCAGCTTGTTTTCTATTGGCTACAAGGGACGAGGGAGAACATTTTGAAAGCTCTTGCCTCTTTTTGAGGTGACTCACTACTGATTCCATTTTAATAGTACACCTCTGGGTGACTAATAATTTTTCAATAATAAGTCTAGGAGCAAAAGAGGCCCTAATCAAGCTCTCTCCCTGAACGCCTGTAAACATTTATTATTTTATGCCCTTCTGTTCTCCTTTTTCCAAGGCCTGTGACCAGGCTTATTCTTTTTATATGCCAACAGCAGATCTAATTTGTGTAGCACTGGTTATTCCTCTAATGTCCCTCGCCTGTGCCTCTGTAGATTGGCGGCCTGGTGAATGTTTCAAAGCCATGGAGTGTTATATTACTGATCTTTGTTTTCTCAAAGGCTGGCATAGCTCCTGGAACACTGGTTTCCACTGAAATTTGTTTAAGGGAAGATTAAAATGGAAGAAACTAGGTAACGATGTTAGGAGCCATGTTAGAAATATAATACAGAATAACACTAAGAGGAAATTAAGCCCAGTGTGTTAGCACATGCTACTGAGAGTAAAAAGATAATTAAAAGATGGTGTTCTAGCTAGAGTTGGGAGGGCTAATGAGCACTTATTTCATATATACTTTTAATAATATAGATGGAGGTGACCAGTTTATTACCACAGAAACCAAAAAGAGATCTCAGGAGGGAGCCAAGTCCAGCCAGATTCAGTAGTTATCTGGGGTCCCTTTGTGGTGACCTTCCAATTGCAGTAGAGAATGAAAACAGTGAGTATTCCTTGCCCATGTAATGTCATGAAGGTAGAAGGACCGCCTGATTGACATACTCGTATCTGTTGTTTATTGTGGATGCCTGAAGCACCAGGCTTTAGGGTCCATATTGTCCTGGTGTTTTCAGTCTCTGCATGTTGGGCATCTGATCAAGTCCTTGTTCATTGTTCAGCAAAGAGTCCAGATGACTCTATCACACACGCGCGCACACACACGCACGCACACACACGCACACGCACACGCACACGCACGCACACACGCACGCACGCACGCGCACGCGCGCGCGCACGCACACACACGCACGCNACACGCACGCACGCACACGCACGCACACGCACACACACACACATCTCCACCCCACCTTACACTCGCATATTTTTCTTACCTACCAGCAGGGTGCTGAGGACTAACAGAGGAAGTATCTTGAGGATGGATTCAGCAGGCTTTCTCCTACCCAGTGGATACTGTTGGTATCTGTAGCTGAGCTACAAAAGAAAACCCCAGCTTCTTCCACATTTCCTGGCACAGAGGCATCCAGGGCAACTAAAGGCGGCAATAGCCCAGAGAGAACTGAGCGTGGAGGCTTGTTATCTGAGAGGACAGTGTCTGACAGGAAGCAGTAGGCTTCCTGTAAGGAAGATTATTTACTCCAGATTATTATTACCCCGACTTGCCCTGAATCTGCCATGACCAACAATTTGCACAAAGATCCAAACCTGGTCAATGTGTAGAGAGTAGACTCCAGAGTGCTCGGCCCTAATGTGATGACTATATCACTTCTGGACTCCAGTGCGCTGGGATCTATGTGGGAAAGGGAGGTTGAAAGATTCTAAGAGCCAGAGGTTCTGGGTGACTTGACAGGAACAGTGTTTCCCAGACACAACAGGGAAGATGTGTAGATGAACTCCAGCGGCTGTGACAGTAGGCACAAGACCTGTACAAGCCCAAGTCATACAGAATCCCAGTGTGGAGAAGAAGATGGGTACAAGCTCTCACCTCTAGCTGGGGAGTTATTGACATTTCATTACTGCTGGGAGAACAAAAGCCAGTTTTATTTTTTATTGCTGTAATTAGTTTGCTTTTGATCTGACTTCTTGAATATTGACTGTGCTTCAAGCCAGGCCCCATGCCCAGGACTGGTCAGCCAATACTAAGTGGACTTGGTGAGAGAGGGAGAGAGGGACACACACGCACACACACACACACATGCAAACACATCTAACTGGACTTGATGAGAGAGAGAGAGAGAGAGAGAGAGAGAGAGAGAGAGTAGGGGGAATAGGGAAGTGAGAGAAACTTGGAAGAGTTGGGGGGAGAATATGATCAAAATATATTGTATAAAATTCTCAGAGAATAAAAGAGTAGATGAAAATGGCCGAGGGAGTCTGTTTGGATATGATTTTGTGTAGTAGGGAGAGATAAAAATAAATATGCTTATGCCTTTTATCTCCAATTATTCATTTTCTAACTTAGAATATGAGAATTATCCTAGGTATAAAATAATGTAGACCTAAAATCTCCAAGTAATTTTATACCGATTTGTTTGCTCTCAACTAACCTCAGCATGTTTTTAAAAAGTTGTTCATAACCTTCCCCTTTGGCAGATTCTGAGGTGCCTTGGCTTAGGATACAGCTCATTCTTGTACATTTAGTTGGCTCCTCACCTAAGGCTCAAGGCACCTCAAGAACACTGTAGAGTTCTTGGTACTTTGGGTATGTCCTACCCGCTCTATTACCTTGATGCCTGCTGTTGCTGGTCCACCAGGCAGAAACTCTCAGAATGGGGCTAAAAAGATGACTCAGTGGTTTAGAGCATGTACTGTTCTTTCAGAGGATGGGACCCATGTAGGGTGGCTCACAACCACCTGTCACTCCAGCTATGGGGGATTCCAATGCCTCTGGCCTCTTTGGGCACTTGATCATGTGAACATACCCAAACACAGACACATAATTGAAAATTTAAAAAGCTTTAAACAGTAGTTTTCTGATCACAATTGTTCTCTGTATGTTGGTAGGATGATTGTAATAGTCCTGTTTGGATTGTATGGCATGATAGAAATTTAGTATTTTCTTCAAAACCCAATGTGAATTCAATTCCTTTGACTCAAAGGGTAGGATGAGTTTTAAGGTGGACTTGGGGTAAGGAGGCCATAGGCTATCTGTGTTTGCTACTGACCTTATATAAAGCAAAGATGAACTCTCTCTTACCTTCTAGATAGGAGGCAAATCTACAACTTAGAGTAAGAAGCAAAGGCATGCAGCTAAGTGTTCCCCATAGGATGGGAACATGGAACATCGTCTCTCTTGGCCATAGTCTGAAAGGAAGGGTCTCTGGTCTTTAAGACAGGCAGATCTACATAGTGAATCTAGCATGGCTTTTAAAATGATTTCTACCCTCAAATGTGCAAAGAAAGCACTTACGACTATAACTTCCTACGTGGACCAATGTTTTTAAGGAGGCGAGTATCTTATTTTTAAGTTCATCAGGGTTCTGTGAGAGCTGAGGTGAAAAAAGGATATTTAATCAAAACAATTTAAGTTGAAGAAATGACTATTTGGAGATGCTATTATGCCCACATTCAGGTTAGGACAGGGAGACACAGGAGGAACAAGTCTAGGGACGATGTACGAAGCCTGATCAGTTCCAGCCTCTCCAAGGTTTATATTTCTCCATTATCAGGTGCCCATGATACAACATTGTGTTTTTTTATTGTTTTGTTTTTGTTTCTTATTTTTTTTTATTGACTACTAAATCCAGTTCACCTGCATCATGTGTGCACCACCATGGAGGCAGCTCAGCCTGAAAGTGGCTTAAGGGAAAGGGGAAAGAGAAAAGGATGGATAAACATAGTTGGAGAGTCCCCAGTCATCGTTTTCAGACCTCATTTCATGCAGTCCCAAACCATATGTTCAGAATGGAGCTGACAATGTACATATAAATAGCAAAAAGAGGAAAAGTCCTGCTTGTGTTGGTGGAGGCTGCTTGTCCGTTCCCGGTCACCCAGACCCAAAATAAGCACATAGAAATTGTATTAATTAAAACACTGCTTGGTCTATTAGCTTATGCATATTTCTAGCTAGCTCTTATATCTTAAATTAACCATTTCTATTAATCTGTGAATTGCCATGTGGTTGTGGCCTACCAGCAAGCTTCCACCTGGCATCCAGCATCTGTCTCCTGCAGTAGCTACATGGTTTCTCTCTGTCTCTGCCTACTCTCTGTCTCTGTCTCTGTCTCTGTCTCTCTCTCTAAACACACTGCGATCCATTCAGAGGTTTATTTCTGTCTGAATCTGTCTTTATTGTGTATTTGCAATACTTTCTGATCAGAAACACTTTTAAAATGGTAAGTAGCTTGGTTGTAGTGGCTCTGGATGGTGCCAATTTGTTGGCAGAGGGTACTTGTTCATTCCTGGCTGCCCAGACATGAAATAAGTACATAGAAAATGTATTAATTAAAACACTACTTGGCCTATTAGCTTATGCATATTTCCAGCTAGCTTTATATATTAATTAACCATTTCTATTAATCTGTGTGTTGCCATGTGGTTGTGGCCTATGGTAAGGTTCTGTCCAGCATCCAGTATCTGTCTCCTGCAGTGGCAACATGGCTTCTCTCTGACTCCGCCTACTCTCTCTATATATATCTCTTCCATCATGGCTATATTCTGTTAAGCCATTGCCCAAAGGCAGCTTCTTTATTAACCAATGGCAATAAAATATATTCATAGCAAACAGAGGGGAATCCCACATCATGCTAGGATTGAGAATGGGGGAAAACAGGGAAGGAAAAGACACATCTCCAGGACATCTACAAACACCACACACATCCTAGTAAGAGTTAGAAACTCTAAAGGACACTGGGACCTGTCCAACATTAATCCCAATTTTCAAAATTGGAATATTTGGAGCAGAGAGCAAACTTTAAGAAGAGAAATGAACTAAAGATCATATGTTCACTTAGGGGTGTCCTGGCTGGCACATTATAACTTTGGAAATAATAGGTCTATGCTGTAAGACTGATATTGATTTACAGTTTGAAAGTGCTTGTCTTTACAGTCAAGTTACAGATGCAAAGAAACACAATCTCAGTAGAAACCTGAATGTCTAGAGAAAAGGCAGAAGCCAAGAGGAGGAGATCTTGAAAACTCACCAAAAATTAAGGTCCTAGAAAGCAGGTAAGAAAGCAAGACAAAGAGGGAAGATACAAAACAGAAATGATTAAAAGATGGATCACATGCTAGAAGCCAAGATAGCAAGAAGTCTAGAGAAAGGCATTCCTACGAGCCAATGGTGCAGTTAAGGGTCATTGGCTACAAAAGGTACAGAGGATACTAAAATCAAATTGCACAGGGTTGTAAAGAGAATAGTAGTAGAGGTCTAGGCACAAGCAGTAAGCTGCAGTTGAATATGGAGTCAGAAGGAAAATGTTTGAGTTGGAAAAAAGGGACCTTTCTGTGTTCCAGTGTAAGGGAAAAACATAAACTCTGGATCTCATACAAGAGCTCCTGTACTAAGTGCTGGTGTATTTACAGAAGCCTGGTGGGACCATAGTTATGGTCCCTGTTTCTTTTCCATCCCTAACATGTGGTATCCACACTACTGGGAGGGGGAGCCTCTTAAGTAAACTCTAGAAGGATATTCTGCCAAGAACACTCTCCAGTCCAAGATGTTTCAAACAAGTTTCTGTTTAGAGAGATTCTACTGCGGAGCAGAATACATGGCCTATTTATCTTGGCAACAAGAGTGAGTTTCTTGGGCTTCAAGGAAGGACCTTAATGTCCCCCATAGTGCATCCAAGGCATGGCAGGAGCAGTCACATTCATTCAAAGCAGTGCATGAGAAAGCTACTACCTGTGCTCATGTGTTTTTCTATGAGTGGTATCTGTTTTCAGATAATAATCATTTACCAACTTTAAAAATATTCCATCTCTCTATTGTACAGCCATAAAGATTTTGACAAATTAGGTTATTGTCATTAACTTTTTGATGATCGCAGATCTTCCAGCTATGAGGAGCAGATGCATTTAGAAGAATCAAAATCATATCCTCTTATTTCCCCCTCTAAATGCCCTCTAAAATTACCCACATCTTTATAGCGGATCCACCATACACTGGTAGTTTAGATTTATGCTAGTTCTTACATCTGGTCATTTCCCACTCTTAACCCCTGTATCCCTTTCTATTCTGTGGCTCCCCCGAGAGCAGGCCTCCTCTACTCTCAATACCTCTCACCCAGTAAATGATCTCCTTCTGTTGTTCCATCTTTGTCTTAAATCTCTCCCAGTGACCATCCTAAATCTGTTCTCCCTGGTAGCATTCTCGGTGATATCTCAGTCCTCTGGGACGCTGAACAGGATGAAGGATAAGGAACAATTGAGAGAGGAGATGAAGGGCTCTTCAGGTACATTTCTTATTTTTGTCGGAAATGAGGTTGGTGAGTATATCAGCCCTCAAGGTGCATATGCACTTGGGGGAATTATAAACCAACTGAGAAACAGTAACAATTAAGCTCAAAATATTATCCACTGCCACTAGAAATAAATGAATATATCTAATTATAAAAACAATAACTCATTTGTCCTGGCTAAAACCTCACCAGGGCCATGATATCTGTTCACAGTGCTATTTTTAGGAAACATGAAACTCTATTGCAAGAAATAACAGCAAAGAAACTGACTTCAGAAGCAATGGTGTACTGAACGTTAGGAGGTCTTTTGCAGAATCCTGTTTAATGACATTGGTTAAAACTTAGTAAGATATGTTATTGGCCACACTCAAGCTTCTGAAGTATTGTCTAGGATGCCTCCAAAACTGATTCATATCCCATAATTAAGTGAGACCCCAAACTGTGGTGGGGACCAAGGGAAGTCAGAGGAAGGCTTTATTGGATGCTGTACCAGGGCTGCCATCTTTAGTCTGTCAGAAGAGAGCAATAGAGTTTTACAGCTCTTTGTCTGCTTTCACATACACATACACATTCACATATACATACTCAAAAGGCATGTGCCTTTTGCCTCTCGTTTTGGAAAGCTACACACTAAAAAGAGATTTATCCATTTTAAAATTTTGTCTGTGCACAGAGTGAAACCTGCTTGTATCCTTCCAGCTTATAACATTGCTCTTTCTCAAGCCTTGTAAAGCCAGTGGGAACCAGATCTCTTACTGCTTGCCCTTATATTATTAGGCCATGGACTAGGAGGGAGAACTGGTGTGTTTAATCGGTTAGTTACTGTACAACCTAATGAGGCACAAGAATAAAGGCTCTCCATGCGGAGTGTTCTCCACAACGGAGGAACCAAGATGTGGATTTGCAGATTCCAGTAAATCCCAGGAGACTCTTAAGTAAACCAGCCTACCTCCTCCAGCTACAGGGGAGAGAGAAACCTGTCTATCACTAGGTCAGTGCCATACAGCTTCCTAAATGCCATAGAATATCAAAGGTTTGGTGCCACGTGCACCAGTTTGCAAGATCTGTACTTAGATCCAGTATAAGCTAACATGACCTCCTCTAAACTCCATAGCTTGTGTGAGTCCCTCAGCGAGTAACCCCTGAGGAAAAAAAACTGGCTGTCAATGCTGAGAAAGGGACACAGTGGAAGACCAAGACTGACAAAACTGGGAAGGGAAAGAAATAGACTAGAGAGCCAAACAGAGCCAGTACTAGGGCTCTTGTCACATTCTCTCTGTCTCTGTCTCTCTCCTTCCATCTCTCTCTCTCTTAAAGGAGAGCTTCAGAACAGAGATTAACAAGGCAGAGATCTGTGCTGCGGGTAGCCGAGAAGGCATGCAGATAAGCAGGCACAAAAGCAAAGATGAAGGCTGGAACACAGAGCAGGATTGCACGACCACCCCTGAAATGATTGCCATGTTAGTAGCAGCTGCACCAGCAAGCACAATGGGGAGTGTGAATGTGATGGTGTTTGCATCTTCTTTTTATTAGCATACATGAATGCTAGACTCTCTGAGAGGAGTAGGAAAGATTACACCTCACCTCTCTGATCGAGTAGCTTGTGGTGTTGGTTTGTGATCTCCCCCATGTGTGTATATGCATATGTTTGTTCTAGGGTGTTGCAAGCAATTGTTGCTCCTTGGACTTCAGGACCACATTAATATATTAAGTAGTTTGGAATAGAAGAAATATTATCAGTGGGCATAGAGTCTGAGGAAAAACATTAAAATGAGGAGAACTGGTGCCTGCCTTGAGCCGTGCTGGGAGCTACAAATATGAAATGTCTAAGGAAGGAGACAGGAGAAGTTTCTCAAGTGCAGCATTTTAAATGCAATCCTTCCTCAGGAAGAAGGCAACACACGGATTGAGACCAGTCCCGGGAAATCAGCATGGACCCCTCTTTCTCAATGACTGTGCCCAACAATGTGTGCAAAATCATTGAACGGACTATCTTTGAGACAGATGTTCTCACACCCAATACTATGAAGAATCCCTCTGGAATCTGCACACGTGCTTACCCCTAAGTGCTTTTCACCCTCCCATAAATACCCAATCCACCAAAGATTTAATTCAGGATGTATTTGATGTGACCTAGCGTGTTGAACTTTTAAGGCAAACTGTGTTCAAATACAGCGGGCAACACTAGAAGTTATCAGTGTTTCCTTCTAAACATATTTTGTTTTCTTTTCTTAAGGATGCTCTACTTCTTGCCAAATGCCATGGCCTAATGAGGAGCTTAGTTCTATCTGAACCTGATATGCCAGGCTTTGTTGACACCCATGTGAGGTCTGCCCCTTTCTGAATAGAAACAGAGGAGGAGTGGATTGGGAGGAGGTTGGAGAAGGAAATGGGAGGAGAAAGGGTGGTGCGGGAGAATTGTCTGTATTCTGTCAATCATATTTTGAATAACCGCTGATTGGCCAGGCAGGAAGTATAGGTGGGTGAACCAGACAGGAAGTAGAGGCGGGGAGATGAAAACAGGAGAATGCTAGAAAGGAGGAAGCCCATTCCTCCCAGTCCAGCCCAGACCACCGAAGAGGCAACATGTGATCTGCCTGGCTGAGAAAGGTACCAAGCTGTGTGGCTAGCATAGATAAGAATAATAAGTAAATATAAGATACAAGAGCTAATAAGATTGATCTAATGGGCCAATCAGTTTTATAACTTATGGAGATCTCTGTGTGATTTTCTTTGGGGTTTGCCAGCTGTGGGGTANCAGCCCAGACCACCGAAGAGGCAACATGTGATCTGCCTGGCTGAGAAAGGTACCAAGCTGTGTGGCTAGCATAGATAAGAATAATAAGTAAATATAAGATACAAGAGCTAATAAGATTGATCTAATGGGCCAATCAGTTTTATAACTTATGGAGATCTCTGTGTGATTTTCTTTGGGGTTTGCCAGCTGTGGGGTACTGGGCGTGATGGAAACCCCAACAAGCAAGCCTCCTCATGTTATAGAAGGGGAAATTGCAGTTGGGATGTAAAATAAATGAATAAACTTAATTAATAAAAAAGTTATCCAGAAAATATGGTGGAGAATCTAGAAAGAGATGATTGATCAGAGTCCCACACTACATGGCGCAGACTACAGAAATGGGGAGAGAGCTGATGATGATTCAGGCTAAGATATCCAGGCCTACAGATAGCACAATGTGCATCTGCGACTGCTGAAGCAGTAATCATATTATAGCTGACAGAGTAGAAGGCCCGGACTCAGAGCCACAACACAGTGAAAAGGGGCTCTGAACAATTAAGGATGGTCTTGCTCTTAGATAGTGGCCATTCCTTCAGAGACTAGCTGACTCTTAGGAGAAGGGTAGGGTAAGAGGTTGATTTCCTGAATATCAATCTAACTGAGAAAAATGACACATCATCCCTTTTATGACTCATTAACATTGTGAATGTCTCCAATAAAAAAAAGAATAGTGACTTAATGGAAGAAAGAAATAAAAGAGAAAAGAATTCAACAAACAAAGCATAGGTATTTAAGTCCAGGTACACACACACACACACACACACACACACACATCAAATTAAGAGCACACATGTCTTTTGAAAATTACCAGTCCCAGACCAACGGCCATCAATGAAAGCAGCTTAGAACCCGGATATTAACCCACAAACCTATGAACACCTGATTTTTGACAAAGGAGCT
>LOEQ01000612.1:319878-331733 GCA_001685075.1 Bramus lutescens | reverse complement strand
GAGCCTAGTCTGTTTGGATGCTCACCTTCCTGGACCTCGATGGAGGGGGGAGGATCTCGGACTTCCCACAGGGCAGGGAACCCTGACTACTTTTTGAACTGGAAAGGGGGGGAGGGAATGGGGGAGGGGGAGGAGAATGGGAGGAGAGGAGGAGGTGCAAGTTTTTGATAATAATAAGGAAAATGGAAAGGAAAAGAAAAGGAAAAAATAAAAAAATAAAAAAGTTAAAAGGCAGATGCCTTGCATGGTTGAATAATGCTTTTCCTAGAAACTATGGATTATTAAACAACTTTGCAGTGCTGGTTATTGAGTACCTGTGTAGAAGTCATTGGTCAAAGAGATTCCCAAAGCTTCCAAAGTAACAGAGGCCCTTGTCATTTCTCATGGTTGCCCACCAGAAATAGATGGCAATGCCTTAGTTTGCTGATACCACAAACCTTGGTTACAAGATATAAAGAAATCAAGCTGCAACTGAACTAGAATCTTCTCTCTTCTGGCTAGTTTTCATAGTCCCAAAGGTATTATGAAGGCTTATGGAGAAGAAAGAGCCTTGTGTCCACAGATAAGCACTGGAGATGCCAGGAAAGTTTAATCACAGTTTACCTAGTACACAGAATGAGGTTTGTAGCTGCTCTTCCTGGAAGACTAGGAATGATGTTGTTTTACAGCCTGGTTATACTTTGCTGTCTGATGGGACAGGTTTTGCCTTATCTCCCAGAATTTATGTTTTTACTTATCCAAGACCTTTTCTCCTAAATCTTGAGCATTGCTTTTAGACCATAAAGTCTACTCTTATGAGTGAGGTCTCTTGTACTTTACAACAGCCTAGGTGACTTCTGTGTTATCTTAGGGTAAGGCCAATCCTGACACCCCCAGGCATTATGTTTACCTCAGTTAAGCTCCCTAGATCCTAAATCTTGGGCACTATCTCTGAGTCAATAGTACTCATGCTTGTGAAAGAAACCAGATATACTTTGTAAGGAATCTCATTGTAAACATATCTTAAATTGTTATGTACTTGGAGCTGAGTTAGTTGCTATTTGAATACTTTTTTCAAAATCATGTTGTTCCTAAATATGACTAAAGTGAAATGACCTGGGAAAGACTCTAGAAGTCCTGGTCCAGCACCGGTTACAATAAAATCGGACTGAGCCAAAGTTCATTCTTGTCCCTGTGTCGATCATTTTTTCCCTACCTGCTGTAAGGCCTGCAGGGCAATCACCACAAAGGCTGCTAAGAGAGAAAAAAGGCACCAGCAATCTTATTCTTCCATGAACCCTATGAACTTCAATACCAACCTGCCATGCAAGATGTGCCCCCTGGTACGATGGTGAGCTCCACTGTTATGGAGATAACCAATCATTTTCTAATTAGATTAGCCCTCCCCACAGGAGGGAATACATGACTGGAAACCTGTAAAACTGGTTAAAAATACATGATTATGGGAATTCATAAGCCCTGGCATTATTGTTTAGCTAAATTGACAAAGCATCAAACTGTATTCTAAACTTGTATTTGTATCCATAGAAAAATAATATTGTTGTCTTAAATATAAAAACTTCTTTTAGTAGTGAATAGAGGTAAATACAGAGACTTATGGGTACCCAAGATGCTGATACAATTGAAGGTTCAGCCCTAAAAAGACATTTATAGCAACCTCTTTGAGACTAAGAGAGTATTATGGAAAGGGGAGGCAGAAGAATAAAGAGAATGACCATCAAATGTTATCTCCTGGGCATGAGACAGCCATTGAAATGACAAACTCATAGTAGTTCCTGCTAAAACTGATGTTTTCAGCAATCAGTGTAGTGGGGTGCACATGAGGATCTTAGGACTTTACTGTTTCTGCTGATATTCTAGATCCTAGAAAAGACTGAGTTCATTGTCTTCCACTGTTTACTGGTGGTGAGTCCATCAAGTTCCATGGATAGTTCTAAGCCCATCGTCATGCAGGTAGTCCCAGTTAAAGTCAATGGGTCACAAAATAAACAAAAAGACAAGAATGTGAGACGGGACCTTTAGAGAAGGAGGAGGTTGATAAGGGTGAGAGAAAGATTAAAAAATGGAGGATGTGAATAATCAGAGCATACTATATATGTGTATGAAAATTATCAAAGACCAAATTTAGTTAATAAAGAGGTAACCCAGGAAATTCTCTGTTGTGACTTTCATGCCGTAAGTTAAATCCAAGTCAATAAATTATCTATTGTGGAAATATTTACCACTTTAGATATATTATTTTATAATGAGGGGTTATCTTATTGATTGGGAAGATTATTTTTACCATGGCACCTGTTAGAGTGACTAGGCGTGAAAGACAGTGTCCTGTTATCAAAGAATTCATAAAATTGGCAGAATGGACACTTATGCATAAACTCTCTTCTTGTAACCATTCCATCACGAATGAAATTATCTATAACTTTAAAGTTCAGACATCCAACAAGACCCACTCAGACAACACCTGGAAAGGCACACCAACTTGCACACCTTGGCTTTGATAATCCCCTAAGTCCCATCAGACATGCTCTGATGATATTTTAAGACTTTGGCACAAAGTTTCCCCATTGCTTATAGAGGTGGGCAGTTCCTCACAACAAATCACGTGGAAAACGTGCACCCTTCTCTCTATCATCATACAACCCCATTTATTCTGCTCCTCACTGAACACCGATGCAAATTATTGTACTGCCTAAAGGAAGTGGACTTTATAAACCTAAAGGAATTATGTAAGGATCCTTTTTGTGAAACCACTGGCATCTGTCTCTCTTTTGGGCTAGGGTTATGCTGGCCCACGGAACAATAAGATCTATGAAACATTACCACCGTGATCTACACTCACCCAGATCCTGGCTACCTGTGAAGTCGGCTCTCGTTCCAAATGAGAGTGTGTTTTTATCCCTGTATCCACTAAAGAAACACAATAAAAATTAATTAACACCCTTTTCACTTCTGTCCTTATTTGTTAGAAATCTAATTAGGCACAAGTAGAAGAAGAATCTGGCTATTGTGGTCAGTCTCAGTGTGCTTTAGAAAGTCTTGGGTATTGGACTAGGTGAGTATGTCAGCAGGATGCAATGGTCTTTAATTTACAGCCCTGTACAAGTGCAAAAGAGAAAATATTTATTGGGAAAGCCGATACTGGTCACTAGAGCCAAATAAAAATTATCCCTAGTACCTGTGAAATAGCAATAATTATGCATACATGTGTGTTTATGAGAAAGAACATGTGGATTTCTATCTTCTCATGCAGTTGCTGTTTACTGAACACATAGTATGTGTCAGGCAAATTGTACCTTTGAAGTTTCATAAGAATTCAGCAAGTAAGTAACTATAAGGATTCTCATTTTACAGATATGAAATAACTGGGGGAATGTGTCTCAAGGTTGAAAGGAGATGGATTTTTTTCTATTGATTCATAAGCTCTGATGGGGTAGAGTCCCTCTGAGTCTAGATCATTCTTATAAAGTAAGTTAGTCAAAGTTGAGACTCAAAGCGATTAGGTAAGTAACTGAGGCAACCAGAGCAAGAGCTTCCATCCAGGTCAGTATGTGAATGACAGAGCTCACATTCTTTTAAATTGTGCCGTATTGTCTCTTGGAAGTGCTTGCTTCCTATATCGACGGTGAGGGAATTACAGTGTCTGTGTTAAAAGGCATAAAACCTATAACCAAAAAGAAACCGTGCACCATCAAATATATGGGGCAACTGCCAGCATCAAATCCATTGATAACATTCAAGTATTTGTTTGAAGTGGAATCTTGTTCGTGTTTATTAATATGAAGCACTTGTACAAGGGGATAAACTATATGAAAACTACGAGTGACGGAGACTTAGAGAGTTAGAGCCATGTCCCCCATCTGGTGGATGCCAGATTCAGTGCAGGATCTCTGTGCTCAAAAACCCAAGAGGGAAACCTTTGTAGGTTGGGCAACAGAGTGCTTTGTATTAAAGCTTCCAGATTCACAGCAGGAAGTTTTCCTTGTGAGGGTCTCGCTCAGATGAGTTAGCACTCTCCGCAATGAACACAGGGGTTTGCTGGTGAAGCAAGGTGGATCTATAGCTTTAGCTGAAAAACAATTTTAAATGCAACATCCAAATCTACTTAATAGACAAAAGATTATTTAAAATTTCTATTTCTACTTTTGTTAACTTTCCTCTATGGCATTTTCTATAGCCCCATTTCCATATTATTCAAATTGTTGTTTGATGCAAGATCCTTATTGGTAGATCTAAGTTCCAGAGAGGTTAGGGATTTCTTACTCTATATCTTAGATTTTGGCTTAACTCTTCTGAAGCCCTAGCAAATATTTTGGGAGGGGGAAAACAGCATCTTGAGGCTTTTTAAGTTTCCAACTCCCCACTCCTGGCCAGTTTGTCTGCCGAAGACTTTGATGAGAGTGCCTGTCTCTCACGGTCTCTGCCACTTCAGCAAACCCAGCTGTCAGTCACACACTAAGCACAAACGAAGACTGAGGGTGATCAGGTGGCCTTTCCCATTCCTGTTAACTCAGGCAGCTCTTTCTTGAACTTCTGCAGTGTATCTGTTAGTATCCAGCTGTTGTAGCTAGAGCTTTACCCCAGGGACCAGTGCTATATCCTATCTAGAAGCACAGGTTTGTAACAACCTACCTATAGGCAGAAAAACCCTTTGGTTACAAGTAGCAACATAGCTGAAGAGAAAATGGATTAATTGTTTCCTCTGACCGATGTGTCCATCTGTAAAGGTGGCTGCCTTCAACTACTGGCCATCTAGAAAAAAAAATTAAATAAAACCGAACCTCTCCTGGCTATAATTCAGTTATGCACCTATTCCTGTTTCAGGCATCATTCACTCTAAATAGATTGAATGGGAAGATGTGTGACTGCTCAGAGCAAAATCCATATCACATCAGTAGAGAAAAAATAAGTAGTCTGTGGACAATGAGGGCAAACGCGCTCCTACCATAATCCATGCCTTTGCGTTCTCATCTGCTACAGTTGCTACTTTGCCACTTAAGTTTGCGTGTTCACTGTTTCACTTATGTCAAGCTGAATCCTGGGTCTCCACCATCTTTCAGCATCCAAGTCAGGATAATTCATGCTGGACTTCTAATAGGTACTTAGTAAGTACGGCGGCACAAGTGGCCGTGCAGGTGGATTACCTGATTGCAGTTAATACAGGTCAGCAGGTAAAAGACGATAGGTTTCCCAGTTTTTAACTGTCAAGAGAAAGTCCTCTTCAAACACCATGAGTTATTGTTGCATGTTTTATGTAACATTTTCTGAAACAAAATTAAATGAGAAAATGGGGAGGGGTGCCTTATTAATCCTGGAGCCATTTTGCTGATGTGGATCTTGGCTTTAACACGTCTTTCTTTGCTGTGACGTCATGCATCCCATTGTTTATCTTCTAGGAAGGAAACTGCAGAAGACTTTAGTTCTGCCCTCCAAGGGAGTGGGTTATCAGATGAGCGGAACTGTGTCAAACAGGTAGCCCCATTTCCTCCCAGCTGGTTCCTGTGTCTCTGTCCAGAAAGAAGGCATTTTATATCTTTTTCCCACATACTTCACATACAGGCAGAAATTTCTGACTAAAGGGTCAATATTCAGAGCCTGAGCCTGAAATGGAGCAGACCCTGCCATAGCCGGTAGCTGGGCAGCAGCAACAGGAGGTATGTTGGTTAATAGCATTTAAGCACAGGCCTTTTAAGGGAACTGATAAAGGGTTATAAGGCATAGTGTCACAGTAAAGAGCTTGGTTTCTGCAATTAGAATCCTGGCCCTTCTGTTGGAGTGGCCTTAGCGGTTCCTAATTTGTACTATAGAGCTACTGCGATGAATTGGAATAATGCATGTAACGTGATTAGCATGATGCCAGCCATAATCAATAGTTACTATTGATGGTTTTATTGACTTGTGCAGGAAACTTCAGCAATAGAACTCCCAACTATTTGTCAAAATGGTAAAAAGCTGGTGTGGTTATGACTATGCATAAGTGCAGAAAGACTTAATAATCAGTCTATTTAAAATGTGTAGTTCATGTCCATTTGTCTTAGTTAGGGTTACTATTTCTATGGTTAATGCCATAACCAAAAGCAGGTTGGAGAGGAAACAGTTTACTGGGCATAGACTTCCATGTCATTGTCCATCACCGAAGGAAGTCAGGATAGGAACTTAATTAGGGCTGGAACCTGGAGGCAGGAGCTGATGCAGAGGTCACAGAGGGGTGCTGCTGACTGCCTTGCTCAGCCTCCTTTCATATAGAACCCAGGTCTAGCAGCCTAGAGATGACACCACCCACAGTGGGCTGGAGATCACTAATTAAAAAAAAAAGAATTACTGGTCTGCCTACAAACTGGTCTTGTGGAGGTATTTCCTCAAACTTGTGTCAAGGTGACATAAAAGTGTCTAGCCTAACATTATTTTTACCCAGTAAAATATCCAACCTAATCATTTTGAGAGCATGCATCTCAAGGCCAGGGACCATCAGTAAAATCTAAGACTCCAAAGTGTGATGAAGAAAATTAGATGCGCACTTGAATGAATGTCTGTGCTGCCCAGGATACACACATGTCAAAAGCTCCTAGACTACCATGAACAAAACATAATATTAAATGTCATTTTAAGAACAGGTAGTTACAAAGAAGCTCAGAAGAGTGGTTGTTAATATATTTATTTATTTACCTTGCATTTATTTTGTTTTACAACAACTCTGATGTAGCTAGCATGCAAGCTGCATTCACTCCTCAGTTCTCAAGCTCTTGCTTCTCTCCTCTTTCCTAATTTAACCCTTTCTGGAAATGCTTTTTTCACCTACCTATTTTCCATTTGCAACTGATTTGAATTCTATCTAATATGAGCTAAGAACTACATATAGTACAGACGGAAGAATGCTGGCGCCATTCACTCCATAGTGAAGGAATAGGTAAGGGAGAAATGTTTTATTAACACAGGAGAACACATGAGCACAGACTAAGAAGTAGTGAGATGCGATTCTTAAGGATGGTGGGAGTCAGCCCACTCTAGACAAGAAGTGGGGACACTGGCGTGACGAAAGGCACAAAGGCATGGAGTAGTTCAAGGCAACAGGAAATGTACATTTATCAGTTATTACCCAGATCTGAAGTTCAAAGTAGTAGTTAGTAAAAGTGGATCTTAGAAATGTAGACATGAGAAAATCAAAATTAATTTAAAGGGCTCTTACTTCAGTTTAAGAATTTGGAATTATTTTTACACATAGAGTATGGAACTGATAAAGGATACTGAACCACAGAGAGACATGAACAGACTCCACATTTTCCGTCAATTACTGGCTACAGGAGAACATTATAGCCTGTTGTAGCAGATGTAGAGAATAGTTATAGACATTCCCCCCCCCAGTAACCCACGGTAGAAGTGTGTGAACCTGACTGCAGGCTGTGCAACGCGGTCGTACTTTCTGTCTCTTCCCTGTTTGTTTTCCAAAGACAAAGAGAGAAAGAAGGTGTGGAGCTGGAAGAGGACCTGAAGTAGAGAAGATCTGGGAGGAGATGAGGGACAGAAACCATCATTAGAATATATTGTATGAAAACATGATTTTCAATAAAAAAGATTTAAAAATAAATATGCCCTGCAATGCAGCCAGCCATGCCTATGTTATTCATGCAGGTATTGTCTTCAGTGACATGCATGTCATGGCAGCAAAGACCATGGATATTTGCCATATGGTGGTGACCTTCCTGACATTTTCTTTGCTGACCCTCTTTTTTTTTTCCAGAATAATGTCCTTTTCATAGCCACATTTGTCCTGTATTATGTCTCCATATGTTAAAGTCTTGCAACTTTGTCCAATCCTTTACCTGAACTGATAGGACACCTCCCTGGTGCCCACTGACCATGCGAGTATGCCCCTTAATGTTGCCAGCTTCTCCCAAGTCTCTAAAATTCACCAGAATTGCCCCCTTGGAATCCTACTAATAATTTCTGCAGAAATTTACACAGAAGTTTGCTTTATATATGGTATTAAATCTTAAAGTTTTCAAGCAATGAGGCTGAGTGGCTAGACATACAAAACAGGCATCTTATTCACCTGAGGTATCAGGAGATTGATAAGCAACCTCCAGAAGAGAAAACAAAATTGGAACACTTCAGTTGGTGAGGATGAGGAGAAAATGAAATTCTTAGATGCAGTTGGTAGACATGTGAATTAGTGTGGTGTGACAGAAAGCAGCACCTAGGCCCTTTGACAAATTAAAATGAGAACTCACGTATGATCCATTGATCTCACTAACTGGGTAAGCACACAAAGTAAACGGACTCAGTATGACATTCCCGTGTTTATGTAAGCACCTGTGCTTGTAGCACCACAAGTCACAAAGAATGTTGTACAGACATGCAATATTAATACCATTTGGTCACAAACATAAATGGAATTCTGCATTTTTGACAACAGGAATGAACCTCGAAGACATTGTGGTACATGAAATGAGACAAGCATAGCAGGATGAATTCTATATTATCTCATCTTTCAAAAAATATTATCTCATGGAAGAAGAGGGTAGAAAGATGACCCCTGGTGTCCGGGTACTCAAGGGAGATTGGAATATGGAATATGTTGGTGTCCCACTGTGTGCACTTAACCCTTGGGTCCAAACCCTGGTGTTGTCACTGACTGCTTTAAGTGGATTCTTCATAATTCAGTCTCTCTCAGAAGATGGAGGTACAATTGCAAAATGTTTCATTAAAAATAGCATATTTATGTTAAGGAAGCACTACACAGTTTATTGCTTTTAATTTCCTTCACTTTCTCAATCTCTATTTTTAAAGAGCTAACACTATTTCCTCTCTACATTCTCGCTCAACTTCTTATTTCTCCATTGCTCGGCTCCCTGCCCTTCCTTGCTTCTACCCATGTCAGCGGCCATATTAACTGTGTCTCATAAATCTTCCCTCTTCTTTGTTTGCTTAGTTACTAAAATGATATCTGTAAATATTTTAGCATGTGATGCTTTGTTATAAATACACGCTGTGAAATATCTAGAGTTGATGATTATGCATTCCTCATACACTTATGAGATAAACTGCTTGAAATTCATTCTTCTAGCAATATTCAAGTACACAAAAGATTATTGACTATATACTGTATAACCACCGTGATATACATGACATCTTGGACTTCTCCTAACTGAAATTTTATAGTGTCTGGCAAGCGTCTCCCCAGTCAGACCTTCAGCCTCCCAGATTTTGATAGCCACCATTTCTCCTCTCTGACAGACAACTCCTAATCATGTTGTTTTACACCTGGCTTATTTCACTTAACATAATCATCTCCAGTATCAACCATGTTGTTATAAATGACAGAATTTCATCTTTTCATAATTGAATAATAGTTTACATCTTTACCCATTGATAGATAGTTTGGTTGCTTCCATGTCTTGGCAACTGAAAATACGGCTATAATGAGCATAGGAATATAGTTACTATTTTCATATTGATTTCATTTCTTTAAAATATATACCCAGTAGCAGGTGACTGCCTGACTATGTGGCAGTTCTAGTTTTAGCTTTTTGAGTCACCTGCTTATTGCTTTCTATATGGCTGTACCAATTTACATTTTTATCAATATGCAAAACTTTCCTTTTATCCTCATCCTCAAAGACATTTTATATTTCTTGAATATTTATTTACTTGTTTACCCATTTGTTTATTTTATTTTATAGTGCTTCGGGTCAAATTTAGAGCTTTGTATATGATAATGACAAAGCATACAAATGAATTATGCTCAACCTATTTAAAATTTAATAATATTCATCCTGAGATGTGTTATGTGAAATCTCATTACAGTTTAATTTACATTTCTCTGATGATCAGTGATATTCATAATTTTAGGTCTCAAATTTAAATCTTTCATTCACTTTGAGTAGATTGTTGCATATAAGATAATGGGGAAATTTCATTCTCCTGAATACAGAGACTCAAGCCTTCTAATACCATTTTTTTGAAAAGGCTGTCATTTCCCTATTGTGTATTCTTGGTGTCTTTATCAGAAAGCAATTGGATGTAGATGTAAAGCTTTATTCTTGGGCTCTCTCTTCTGTTCCTTTAGTCAATGTGTTTTCTATGCAATTCTATCAAAAGTTTATATCAAAACCTTGATGTTTTGATAATCTTAGATTTTCAATATCCTTGTCTCTCATCTTTCATAGAATGCAGCTCCAAATGGATCAAAAACTTCAACCTAAGACTCAGTGTCCTGAATCTGGGAGGATAAAGCAAGGAAATGATTGGCATAATAAAGGACTTTCTCAACAAGACCTCTCTGTCATAGACATTCAGTCTAACAATTAATAAATGGAACTTCACAAAATTAAAACAGTTCTTACAGCAGAGGACCCATCATTCATGTGAAGAGGCAGGCTACAGAATGGGGAAAAAATCTTAGCCTTTTATATATCTGATGGAGAGTTAGGATCTTGAATACACTCCTTAAAAACTAAACACCAAGAAACCAAACAGCCCATATAATAAAATCAAGAAAGACAATGTTTCTTTGTTCTTTCTGTTCAAGACTGCATGGTTATATGAGCTAATATCTTCACAATTGTGATCAGAAGCTAGATTCCTAGATTCAGCAATTGACAGCATTGGGAATCATAATGAAGGTTGAGAAGCCAAGATCTTAAAAATCTTTGCAATGTGAACTCTCTATATCCCATGAGAGAAGGAACTTTACCATGCCTGTTGGTTCTCACGTGTTCCTAAAACAGTTTTTATAAATAGAAAGTATTCATGAGTAGTCATGAAGAACTGAAGGGAACCTCACAGGGGAAGCAGAAGTCTAGTAGGGAGAGGGAAAAGGGAGCAATGAGCTCTTGTCCTTGACCAGAAGCTGTTCCTCTGATCTAAGAGTCAACCATCAGTGTGAAAAACAGCTGCCTCAGAAGGGCATGAATAACTAGGGTTAACCAAGTTAACAAGAGTTCAAGGGGAAAGTATAGCGAGAATCAGAGGATGCTTTATCACAAACATGATCTAGGACCAGTCCTAGTTATAGTAGCAGTTTTGCAACTCCAGATACTACATAGGATGCTACTTGCTAATTAACTCATAATCACAGATATTTTCTAGAACTGTAAGAATTAAGCATTTTCGCTGGGCAGTGGTAGTGCATGCCTTTAATCCCAGCACTTGGGAGGCAGAGGCTAGACAGATCTCTGTGAGTTCAAGGCAAGCCTTGTCTACAAGAGCTAGTTCCAGGCCAGGCTTCAAAGCTACAGAGAAATTCTATCTTGAAAAAAAAAACAAAAAAAATAAGCATTTTCTATACTGAATATGTTTAAAATATTACCAATATTCTGTTACTAGACAGTAGATAATAATTTTTGTTGTCAATATTTTTTGAAGTTCTCAATTCAACATAAGTTTGGTAAGTACATATCTGATTCCATACATTGCAATGGATGGACCAATCATTTTAAAAGAAAATAGTACCACAGTGTGGCTATTACCTTTCTGAGTAAATACCACTCAAGAGGTATATTCAGAATCACAAATGATGGCATATGATATATGTCAAACATGACAAGAAGGGAAGGCCATTGGAAAACAAATAACGAAACTGTTGTTTTCTCCAACAAATGATGCGCCTATATAGATCTTGGAAATGACTAAGATGACCATTTAAGTACAACTGGAATTTTAAAATTGGAATGTTTCATACAGTGAAGAGGTGATACAAGTATTAGACAAGTGAGAATACAGGGAGTGTAACACGTTAAAGAAGCAGGGCATGCTCTAGCTGCCTAGACTATAGTGCTTGGGCAGCAGGAAAGATAAGGTAGTATTCTAATGCATATATATTCCACACTTTCTTTATCTGTTCTTCCATTGAGGGGCAT
>LOEQ01000612.1:305186-318876 GCA_001685075.1 Bramus lutescens | reverse complement strand
TACTGGCTTTTTGGGACCCTAGTCTATTTGGATGCACACCTTCCTAGGCCTGGATGGAGGGGGGAGGGCCTTGGCCTTCCCACAGGCAGGGTACCCTGCCCTCTCTTAAGGAGGGAGGGGGAAGGAGGAGGGGACTGGGGGAGCAGGAGGGGAATGGGAGGGGGAGGAAGTATAAATTTTTGAATGAAAAAAAACGATGAGGTAGAGAAGATGTTTGAGAACACATTAGTGAATATTTAATTGCCACAAGCACTGGGAAGTCATTTGAGGGATTTTAGGGGGGAAGGCATTATGCTACATCTTAGAAAAATGGATTCTCAGGGTTAATTCTCTGCTCTCTTCAAAGAAATTCCCTGAGGTCTATATAACTTTGTTTTTCTAGTTTCTTCACCTGTGGTTATTGATAGGACCATTCTATGATGGTTTTCATATATACTAAATGAAATAATGTATGTAAAATTCTTAAAACTATGTCAAAATCAGATCAAATGTCTCAGACTGTTGAGGAACAGCAAACATCTCATTTCGGCCTATTGTTCAGGCCTATTTGAGAGACTCGCCTTTGAATCATCCTGGATCACAGAGCACTGTGTAGCAGACAGAATCGGTGTGGTGTTCAGTTGCTGTTGTCACCAGAACCCTTTGTCACAGCAGGAGCTGTGACAGACACTTCCTTTCCAGCTACCTTTGCTACACAAAGATTGGGGTGCCAGGAGCCCCATGTGTGAAAGGACTAGCTTTTAATCACTCCTGTTATACAGGAGAGGCGGCTGTCTAGAATGTAAGGTAAACCCTTTCTCTGTTTCCTAAACCAACATATTCTATATCACTGTTCTTTTTCAGAGTTCTCTCCTGTGACACCCTTTGAAAGGAATCTTGTCCATTGGATTTAGTGGATGTGTTCTTTGTAAACTGTCTCTAGAATTTTCCGTCATGTAGCTACTTTTGAACATACTCAATGCTGAAGTTCCAGGGATTGTTACAGCACACCAAATTTATTTCTTTAATAGACAAAAATGGCCTTTATTTATGACTATATATACATATAGATATATAAGTGATATGACTTTTTGTTTTTATAAGTGCCAATATGGCATTTTTTTTATAAAAAAGGAGGAACAAAAAATAGGAAAAAGAAAAGAAACCTCTTAATGTCCTGTATGCTAAATAACAATTCCAGTAATTGACTTCCCAGAGGCTAATTTGGAAACAGCTACCTCTGCTAGTCCCTCAACTGAGACATGATCTCATCATATTGCTCATCTAGGTCTTAGCTCTGAGAGCAGTTTCCTAAAATCATTGTTTCCAGTGATTCTATCTGGGCCAAGCTCGTTCACATCGGCATATCTCAACACTGCCTTGCTCACCTTCCCATGGTTTATCAGGAGCCACAACTAATGCCTGCGTCTTCTTTGTCTTCCAGGGGTTTTCAGCATAGCCCTTTATCTGGATTTCACTGGATTCAAATGATTTGTACTTTAATAAGTGAGAGAGGAAAGAAGTTTCTTGCCTGGATTCTTAAGTTGATAATATTAATGTAGGATAGATTTTGATCAACTTTTGTGGAAGGGAGCCCTCTAACTTTGATGGGCAAAGGGTAAAGTGGAACTATATGTGGAACAGCATGTCCCCAGAAATCAGTCCAGCAAGGCCAACAGTGCTTGTGTAAATGACAGGTGTTGAAATAAAGTACATTTAGGAGTAGAGCACTTGGCTATTATGTGCCATAGATGAAATGGAACTGCAGTGGGGCTCTTTGCTCGCTCATTTAAACGTGTACTCACTAATGAACATCAAAGGAGAGCTATCCCATTAAAGAACTTTCTTTTTCCTCTCTTTTCCAAATTCTAGTCATAAAATACTCTCTTATGCTATTTATTTTGAATGCATAATCACCAAGTACCTCTGATTTAAGAAAGCAATATGACAGGAACTTTCTGTGGTGTTCAGAAGACGGTTGGTTGTACAATGTTACTGCAGCATGGTTTGTAGTGAAACATGTAGAAAACAATCTAAATATTCAGAAATAGAAAATGGTTAAATAAATAATGCCCCATTTGGATAATCAACTACTATAAAGTCACCACAATACTTGTGGGATTTTCAGGGTGGCGAAAATATTTGGTTTGTGGTGTTAGTAGAAAGAATAATAGGCAAAAGTTTGTTCTTACCTCTATTATAATTCATATGATTTTCAATTATTCATGAATGAAATGTACTGTTAATAGTGATCATGTATGAATTAGAGAATTGAGGATGTTTTTATCTTCTTTAAATATGCTATCCCTTTTCAAGTGTAACCCAATAAACATACATAACTTTTATGACCACAAGATGAAACCATGGCGCTCTTGCATTTTTGTCTTTCAGTAATCCAATTCTGCATCCCATACTGTGTTGTCTCTAGCATGAAGTCAGAAGAAAAATAGCCTGGGTTTCAGGGCTTACAGTTTAATGGGAGATACTAAGGAGACAAATATGGTTAAAATAGCAATATAAAAGGAAATTAACAATGAAAGTGAAAAACTGCTTCCTTCATGCTACTGCCACTGAAAGAGTTCAGAAGTTTGGATCTTGTGAAGGATCAGATGCAGGGAAGGCTGCACGGAAGCAAGCAGATAAAGTTTGCAGAAGTGAACAAAGGCAAGATTAAATCATCGAGCAAAGCATGTAGATTCTCCATTCTTACCTTGTGATTTTGGAATCTTAATAGAAGAGAATTTATATCATATACAATGTAGAAAAGGTTCAGTCATAAATACAAAAGGTGTTTTATGCATTTAGAATAAAAATGATATAAAATAGAGAATCAAGACTTTTGAAAGCATGGAAAGGCATGGACAGGGTCAGGAACTATCACATGGAGCTTCAAATCCACAGACAACCTTGAGAATTTCACAGCTCCCCCACTCATCTTTAACCAAGGTGTTTTAGCTACTTTTCTAGTGCTGGAATGAGACACCATGACCCAAACAACTTATCGATAGAGTTTATTGAGGCTTAGAGTTTCAGAGGGTGAGGCTATGACCATCATGACGGAGAGCATGGCAGTAGGCAGGACACTAGAGCAATAGATGAGACCTTGCACCTTGAGAGAATAACCACAAAGCAGAGAGAAAGAACTCACTGGGAATGGCATAAGCTTTTGGAACCTCAAAGTTCATCTCTGGTGACATTCCTCATCCAACAAGACCACACCTTCTAAGCCTTCACAAAAGGTTCCACAACAGGGAACCAGGCATTCAAATACATAAGTCTGTGGAGCTCATTCCCATTCAAAATCCCATATCCTACTCTCTGGCCCCAAACACGCTATAGCCACCTAATGATGAAACATGCTCTTATTACAGCTTCAGGCATCTCCATAGTCTTCAAGGTCTCAATGCAACTTCAAAGTCCAAAGTCTCCTCTGAGACTCAAGGCATCTCCTTATAACATCAAAGAGCAAATTATATATCTACAACATACAGTGGCCCAGAACAAACATTATTATTCCAAAATGGAGGAATGAAGATATAATCAGAAAATATTGGCCCAAAGCAAGGCTGAAACCCACCATGAAAACAGACAAAACCCCCAAAACAAACAAAAAAATTCTGTAGTTCCCTCCATTTCTGAGGACAAAGGGCCTAGATGTCTCTTTCCCTTCTGCTTTCCTGACTGTGAAGCACTCTTTCTCGGGCTGGTTTTATTTTCTGTATGTGGTTCTCTCTGGCAGGCATCCTACAGCTCTGTCATTTCTATCATCCCCAGTCTCCAGTACAATCCAGGTTTCACCTCACAGCTCCATGTAGCGGCCTCTCTTGGCCTCTAAGCAGATGCCACAAACCTGCCTCAGTAGGTTCTCCTTAACTGTGGAGGAAGATCCCACACGTCCTTTCCTCCTGCATCCTTCACGACTCCGAAGCTAGCACCACGTGAATGGTGTCGCCAAGTTCATGTTGTTGCCTCCTGGGAGTGGAACCTGACCCTCTCCTTGGATTACATTTACATCAGCTTTCCCTTCTCGTTTCACTTTTCCTTGGTCCTTTTTGGTTGACAAATTTCAGGAATAGCTGGGAAGCATCTTGCCATTAGGTTGCCATACCATTTACCACATTGTTCCTTATTTCTTTCAGCACAGTCTATAGCTCAACATTAAATTTTCTCTTGTTCTTTTTCTGCTCAAATTGTACACTTTATGCTTCTTTTGGCCCTACTTGCTCCTTTTCAATGTATATCTGCATAAGAATGATTACTAATAACCACACAATGGAGTCAGCATCAAGTTATATTGAAATCTCTTTGATCAATGAAATTGGTCAAAACTCTTCAATATAGCCTCAGACATATTATTTGGATAAGGGAAAACACACACACACACACACACACACACACACACACACCAAAACCTCAGTATAGTCATGCCTATCATAGCAATAGTCCGCTCCCTGGTACCAACTCCCACCTTAGTTACTTTTCTGTTGCCATAATTAGATGCCATGAGCAAGGCAACTTATAGAAAAAAGGGCCCATTGTTGGGACTTACAGTTTCACAGAATGAGTTGATGGCCATCATGGTGGGGGAAAATGAGAGCAGGCAGGCAGGCAAGTATGGCACTGAAGCCAGAGATGAGTGCTCACATCTTGAAATAATAACCACGAGGCAGAGAGAGAATACTAGCTTACTGGAAATGGCTGGATATTCCAAACCTCAGAACCCACCCCCAGAATCACATCTCCTAATCATTCCTAAATAGTTCCATCTACTTGGGACCAAACATTCAAATCTATGAGCCTACGGGAGCCATCCGCCATACAAACCACCATAATGTAAATAAAATGCAAGCAGGTCACTGCCAAGCTCTTCTCTGGGAAGTCCACATCTTCCTATAGAATAGGAAGAAAATGGCTTCTGCAGCCATTCTTTCCAGATCTTAGAGTACCAACTGTGCAGGGGACTAATTGGAGAATAACAGGGAATGCAAGATAGTCTGTAAAACATGGCTCCTGGACTTGTAATTAGAAATTGTGAGCAACAAAGGGTAGAAGAACAAATGGCGAGTGCCTTCTTCTCTCTCCCAGGTTCTTATTGATATTATGATCATGCTTTGAGGGCTTAGATGAAGAGTCTTGTGCAAAAGCAACATAAAGGTTGGGACGTAGTTCATCAAAAAACTCTATCTTATGGTAGCATGTATATGTTGCGTCCTTTCACTAGGAAAGAACACCAAAAAGTACATTGACAATCTCAAAGAATCAAAGGTGAGAAATGGGTCAAGCTGTATGTGGAGGCCATAGCTGAGGTCCACAGCAAAGTTCACTGTAATTTTAGAGATAATGTAGAAACTGCAGAGTTATCTTAACCTCTTATGTTTCTAAAAGTACACACTCTGTATTAGTTAGTGGTTGCTAAAAGAACAGAACTTGTAGAATTAATACATACATATGCATACAATACATGCACACATACACATATATAGGATTTATATAGAATAACTTATGTATTTGTAATGGCTTTATTTAGAATGGCTTATAGATTGTGGTTCAGCTAGTCCAACAATGGTTGTCTAACAATGGGAGGTCCAAGAATACAGTAGCTGTTTAGTCAATGAGTCTGGATGTTTCAACTGGCCTTCATAATACGCCAGAATTCCAAAGAAATGGGCACTAATGCCAGTGAAGGAACAGACTTGCCATCGAGAGTGAGAGCAGGCTTCCTTCTTCCATGCCCTTTATACAGGCTGCCAAAAATAGGCTCCCACTAAAGCTGGGAATGAGACAGGGATACTCATAAGATTCACTCCTTTTCAATATTGTCTTAGAAGCTCTCGTTGGAGAAGTCAGGCAAGAGAAGGAAATTAAAGGATAGATATAAGAAAAGAAGTCAAACTATGCTGATTTACAGATAATATAATACTGTACATTGAAGATCCCAAGAACTCTACCAGAAAACTCATAGAAATGATTTTTAAAAAACAGCAGTATGGTAGGATACAGAATCAACTTGAATAAATCAGTAGCTTTTATATCCACCACCAACAAACACACAGAGAATGAGATTGTAGACATACCCCTGTTCACAGTAGCCTCAAAGAAAGGAACATTCTTTTTTGAGTTGTTGGTCAGAGCTTTCCAAGAGATTCCCAAAATATACATCCTACTGCAGTTACTCTTTGTTATTCCCAGAGGAATAACATTATGCACTTCAGAAACAGGGCCCAGAAGCCCCTGGACGGAAACTGACATAAACACCCTCTCCTCAAGGACTAGCTTTCATGGTACCAGACGGCACTCCCACACATAAGGCTCAGCAAACATTGAAAACATTATATAGGTGCAGCTCAGATTAAATGTGGATTTTCTCATTAAAATATCCAGATTGAAAGTGGGTGTTTCTACTTAAAATTATCTAACTGAGGTATATCAAGTTGCTTGGGATTAGCTAATTCCAGATGTAGTTGACAATTGAAAATATCCATCACACCCACTTTCTCCAACAGACAGGTCATAAGGACAAAAAATAGAGAAAAATATCAGAGTTAATTGACACTAATGAATATTAATGGATTAATGGTCATCAATGTATATTAATTTGGATCAATGTATTCATTAATTAATGTATTAATGGCATTTATGAATATTAAACAGATATCTCCATGGTAGTTTAGCAAACATCAGAGGACACATATTCTTCTTAGCAGCACAGGGACAACATAGGGCATAAAATAAATATTTTCAAGTTCAAAAAGATTACAATCACTCCTAGTATCATCTTAACTGACCAAAATGCAATAACACTAAAAACTGACACCATTATCACTCAAATACCGAAACTAGTTAAAGCCACAACAATAATGATTAAAACTGCAGGCCAATATTCCCGATGAACAGAAACTCAAAAATGCTCAGTTCAATACCTACAGAAAATACAGATATACATAAAATAGATTATATACCTTAACAAACAACTGGATATGGAGGAAGTCCACAGAATGGGAAAGAATCTTTGTCACCTTACATATTATAGAAGATTAATATTAAGAATACACAAAAACTAAAAAAAAAATTCAAAGAAAGCAAATGACCCATTAGAAGAATGGGCCTGGAATCTCAAAAGAATATTTTCAAAGGAAGAAGAAAATGGCTAAGAAATATCTCAAAAAATCTTCATTGTCCTTGGAAATGTTCATCTCAGTGGATGCAGAGAAAGCCTTTGACAAAATACACCACGTCTTGATGATAAAAGAATTATGGCTAATGAGAATAAATCTTAACATAATAAATGCTATGTACAAGAAACCCACAGCCAATGTCATTCTGAATGGAGTAAAATCAGGAAGTGATCCCCTAAAGCCAGGAATGAGATGGGTGGCCATTAGAACCACTCCTTTTTAACACTGTTTGAAGCTCTAGCTGGAGCAGTCAGGCAAGAGAAGGAAATTAAAGGATACAAATAGGAAGAGAAGAAATCAAACTATACAGATTTACAGATGATATACTATACATTGGAGATCCCAAGAATTCCACCAGAAAACTTATAGAAATGATTTAAAAAATACCAGCAGCATGGTAGGATACAGACTCAACATGTGTAAATCAACAGCTGTTCTAGCCACCACCAACAAACACACACACAGAAGGAGATCGTAGATACACTCCTCTTCACAGGAGCCTTGAAGAGAGGAGAGCCCTCTTTTGAGTTGCTAGCCAGGGCTTTCCAAGAAATGCCCCAAATATACAGCCTACTGCTGTTACTCTTTGCTACCCCCAGAGGTGGAGGGTAAGTCCAATTGCGGAAGACACTATGCACTTCAGAAACAGGGCCCAGAGGTCCCTGAGCTGGAGCTAACATTAACACCCTCTCTTCAAGGACAGGGACTAGCTTTCATGGTACCAGAAGGTGCTCACACACATAAGGCTCAGTGAACATTGCAGAAGAAGTGGAAATATTTTAAGGCCCAGAAGATGTATTTGCTGTGAGAGTGTCTCCTAGTAATGCCAGAAGCTATAGCTATAGTCATTTCATGGAAATGACTGCCCAAATATTAGAAGGACAGGGCACCAGTGAACAAGACAAACAGCACAGAGAAAAACCTCAATTCTACACAAAGAACTACAGGCGACTGAGCAAAGCTGGGAATGAGAGAGGTTGTTCCTCCCCAGGAAGAGCACATCAATTGTTGGCCCAATGCCAAATCATCAGCCTCCAAAAACACATACAAGTAATATTATATCAACTCAAAATATTATAATAAGAATATATATATATACACACACACAAATACATATACGTGTACAATTACAACTCATGAGAAAAGAGGCCATGAATTTCAAGGAGAGTGGGGAGGGTTACATGGGGGGGTTGTAGGGAGGAAATGGAAAGTATTTAAAATAGAAATACTTTCTATTTGAGGCTAGAAATATGGTAATTAAAATTAAAATGAAATCTCAAAAACTGATAAAAAATTAAAGGTAAAAAGTATATTCCCTGCAATGTCCATCTTCATCTATGAACATGTATTGAGCAAGGTAACTCTCATATATAAGGGAGAGAAAGTGGTGGAGGAGTTTTATCAGTTTACCCTCCTCTCCTCTTCATAGCCTCACTTAAAATATTTCTAATCAGGGAATGTGCTCCTTTCAGCAATGCTGTTGGCCACCAAGTCTTGACCACAGACCTTGGTGTTAAATCTTATTTGGTGAATAAATCTATTCTAATCATCTTCATGTCACTGTTGCTAGATCACAGTGTTTGTTGGGAGCTGAAAAGCTTCTTAGCATGGAGTTTTTTTGTCCGTGCTACCTGCTTGTCCCTAGTGTAAATGAAATGAAGACGGAGGAAAAAGAGGAAGAGAAGAGTGTACGATAAAAAGAAAAAGAAGCGAGATAAGAAACTTACCAAAGGTCTGAACCATCTCTAATTTAAGCTCTAGTTTAACTATGAAATAGGGCAAAATGGAAAAATAAATGGCCCTAGCAGAACTCATTTCAAAATTTCTGTTTAATAAATATGCTTTGAAAGCAAGCCTGAGACTAGGGCGAAATATCAAAGGCATATTTCTAAAGTATATTTTGAAGACATTTTGAAGTATGAGAATGAATATAACTATAAATTACTATGCAGAAAGTCATAAAAATAGTATGCATTGCACTGTTTTCTAAGTTGATTTCTTTATATATGCTCACATTCTAGTCATTAGTATATTGTTGCCATATGAATTTATCTATTCAGCTCAGCTACCAACAACCAGGATTACAATAGGCACTTCTGCTACTTTTGAAATCTTTTCAAGTAAAACTTCCTCGAATTGGCTTTCAACATAAATTTTGTCCCCTATGGAAAAATGTAGCAGAATGTATGACCCATAAAAGAGGGAAGACTGTTTTCATAAGGGAGGTGGAGGAACACTGCATATTTATACAAAGCACCTACTGTAGATCAGGAAGCCACAAAACAAAAAAGCTCTAGAAACACCTAGTCATTCTGTGGAATGCCATGGTTGGAAAGTTTTGATGGGAAAACAGTTAAAGCTAGAATTCAAGGTTCTCCATGCAGATCTGATACATTTTTTTGTAATGAAGATGTAAAGACCTGAAAGAATTTTCATCTATTCACAACAGGTTTTTTTTGTCTAAAATTACATTTCTCTTATAAATAACCCTTCAAAAGAACTTTATAAATCCAATAAGCCCCAGATTACTTTAGCAGTGACCTTATTTCTGGTTGTCACCAGTATCCTGCGGGAAAAGCTGAAATCTGTAATCTTTCAATGATCCGTGAAGATTAAACCTAAGAAAGAGGATTCAAGGCATTTTCTAAATAAGGAGCTGATATCTTGATCGAGGGCCCTATAAAATGCTCATCATTGTAGACCACAGCCTCAGAATGGCTCCCGCATGAGTTAAATAATCAAGTAGCAGGGTTGTGGTTTAAATGTGTGGGAGGAGTCTGTCTGCCTTTCTTTACCCAGCCCAGGTTGGGCTTTGCACAGCCTCCATTTACTGTCTGTTCGGTTTGTCTTTTTCTCTGGAGGGGATGACAAACACGTAAAAAATTCTGTTTTGCTTCTTCTTCTATATTCCTTAGTCATGACACTAGAAAACTTGTGCATTTTTTCCTGGGGTCACAAAGAATGACCTGGCAAAGAAGTGGATTCTTAGGATATTCATCTCTTAAAGCAGGTTCCCTGGAGTTCAGGGAGTGATCTCTCAGAATCAAGTGCCACTCCTAAAGTCAAGTGTTCCAAGGTGTTGTCATTGAAATAACTAAGGGTTGCTTGAAACCTTCAGATTTCAGACAGATGTCTTGAAGATATGGCTAGTTTCTCTCGGGAAAGAGAAAAAGAGATTGAGGAATAAACAGTCTTGCTTGAATGGGTGCTTTGAAAGTTGGACAGTATTAAATGCCTAGTTGTCTCACAGAAGCAGCTCTATGTAGGCACAATTAAGGAGGTCCACAAAAGCCCAGAATAAAGAATAACAAGTATTTATTTAATTGGGGGAAAAAAACCCTCAATAAGGGTAGAGAGCCGTGGTCATCTGTGGGTGCTAGAAGCTGTGAACCAAACTCTGACCACCTTGATTAGAGAGCATGAGCATGTTTCCTATCTGTGCTTGTAGTACCTCAGACCATACCCTAATGGGCTGATACCCAAGAGGCTAGTGACTGAATTCCCACAACACCTCCCCTATTTTGTCTAAAAAAAGAGGGTTCTACACCTAATACAAAACTATGTACACTAAGAACAAATATTAAGTATTATCCAGGAAAATGCAAAGGCAAAAACATACACAAAAATAGAACTCACGTGAACAACATAAAGTAAGAAATATATGTTAAATGTCCAGTCTCAGGTAATTACCAAATAACAGAGATTATTTCAAGAACTCTCCTATTCTGAGGAGTCTTATACTGAACTGTCTAAGCTAAGTTATGAGAGGAAAGTAGCTGTGACGATCTAATCTTCAACCCCATCAAAGACCTGAGAAGGAAAATAATATTACCTGAGTAAGCAGGGAGTGCAAGCAAGCAACTTCCAAAAGGTGCAAGAAATAACAGAGAGAGCTGGCTGCCTGGGCAATCATCTTAAGTCTCATTTGCAACACTGGGGCCACCAAATTTGGTTAAGGCCTAGAGTATCTGTAGGACCAGGCGCAACAGAAGCTTGTGTCTACAAATGGCACCCAAACGTTTGACAAGAAATCCCACATAAAACCTGAGAAAGCCTAAAAAAAAAAAAAAGGATTCTAGACAGATAGAGTCAAGCGCTTCTTGGTAAGCAGAACATGGCTCCTTTAAGAGAGGCTTCCTGACTTAACTTTAGCCACAAAAACCTCAGAAATTTTCAAAGAGGTCCTGCTACCAAACACTTAAATGGTGTTTATGAGCAGCTGATGGCAGGCTTCTTGGTGGTGGCAGGGAACTTGAAACCCCAGAGTTGTGGCAATAAACATGACTCCAGCCAGTACCTTCACAATGAAGCTAGACTCTCAGAAAGCTGAGAAATGGGGTGCAGCCAGCAACCAAAGCCACAACTTTAATCCTAGACATGCTTCTTAGCAGATTAAAGACTCATGTGCTCAGAAAAAGATAGATATATACAGTAAAGACAGATTCAGATGGAAATCTCTAAATGGTATATAGTTTGTTTAAAATATATATGTAGGCTTGAGAGAGAAAATAAAAAGGATAGAGAAAGCCCTTTACAAAAAGAAATAGAGTAGCTGTGTGTGGTGGTGCACATCTTTAATCCCAGCACTTGGGAGGCACAGGGAGGCAGATCTCTGTGAGTTCAAGGCCAGCCTGGTCTACAGAGTGAGAACAAGGACAGTCAAAGATACAAAGAGAAACCCTGTCTCAAAAAACCAAAAAATAAAAATAAAAGAAATAGAGTAAAAAGAAAGCTACATAAAGATGGAACATACACAAAGAATTTGGATGCTGTGTGTTATTGTGTTGTCTTTGAATTGTTTGACTGCTGAGGAAGGAGAAAGAGCTGATATAAGACATTTGACTATAAATGCTGCCGGATTAATCCTACCAATATATTTTGAAAATGCCTTGAGTTCAAAATTTATATGTTACTTTGGAGAAGAGGTTTTACTTTGTTTCCACGGGAAATGAGAAGCTATGGATTCATTCTGGGTCAAGAAAAATAAGGGTTGATAGAATAAGACTCCCTGAGAAATCTCTGATGGGAGTGGATGGCCCAGGTGATCCAACATTTCAGAGTTCCTGTGTTGCAGTTTCTTCTGAGTTCTGCATACAGAATAGCTTCAAGGCTGCTGGCTGAGATTATCACGTCTCACAAAATAAGACAGTTAGGACTTGACCACAATCCTAAATTTTCTCAGAGCCCCTCAATGATTACCAGTACCCCCAATCAGCAGGGTGTAGCCTAGAAAACTATGCCCACATTCCCCCAAAATAGATTATGGGTATTTGTCTTTGTTTAAAGTGTTGGTTACAAGTTTTCGTGGATAATAGTCAGGAAAAAAAAAAGCTAAACAAAGGAGATTAGATTAGGGATCTTGTTTTGAAAAGAAAAAAGGGGATATGCTGTGGGATAATACTCTTGTACCCTGTAAAGATTTTTCACTAATATTGGTTTAATAAAACATTGATTGACCAGCAGTCAAGTAGGAAGTATAGGCAGGGTGACCAGACTAGGAGATTTCTGGAAAGAGGAAAGGCAGAGATACACTCACCAGCCAGACACAGAGAAAACAAGATGAGAATGCCTTCCTGAGAAAAGATACCAAGCCATGTGGCTAAACAGATATAAAAAACCATAATTTTTAAATTGTAAGAGCTAGCTAATAATAAGCCTGAGATAATGAGCCAAATAGTTTATAATTAAAATAAGCCTCTGTGTGTTTCTTCGGGACTGAACAGTTGTGGGACCATGCATGACAGAAACTTCTGTCTACAGTTCTAATTGAAATAAATACAGTTAATCTTTTAATGCTCAAAGCATAAAAGTGCCTAAAACTGGTGTGGAAACTATGTTTCCATGCAGCTATATTAAGAAGCAGTTAGCACAGAAAGCCCATGCTGAAAAGGATGAGTTTGCTCCTAGTTCTTCCTGTCCCTGCCTTGTGCTTGTTCTTCTGCCATGCTAAGATGCAGACCCTCACCAGAATCTAATGGCACCATACTCCTGTCCTCAAGAGTGTTTTTATTGATGTTGATTTGTCTATTCTGTGACAACAGCAGGGAACTAGGAGCGTTCTATCTTAGTTGCTGCTGTGAAGAATATATCTAGACTAGTTGGCTTGTCAATAACAGAGATTTATTCCTTATAGACCTGGAAGCTGGATATCAGCATGGTCAGGTTCTAATGAAAGCCCTCTTCCAATAGGCTAAGGTTGTGTCTTCCGAGGGCAGTAAGAGGGTAAGCCAGCACTCTGGCCAATTCCTGAGGGGGCAGGAGCCTCACTCATGAGCACTCCCTTCCCAAGGCCTATTTACCTCCCAAAGACCCATCTCCAAATGACCTCAAGAGTAGACTTTGCAGAATTACAATAAGAGATAATCTATGAACTCTCATTACGTTGCTTTTGGTGCTTTAAAACTTTCATAAGAGCAAATTTGAATTCTTTGGAAGTTAACATTTTGCCTATTTCTTCAACATAGACAAATAGATGATAGCGAGCTGATGTAGGAGGGTCATCTGTCTATGTGTTACTTTCATTGGTTAACAAAGAA
>LOEQ01000612.1:257114-275622 GCA_001685075.1 Bramus lutescens | reverse complement strand
ACTTCCCACAGGGCAGGGAATCCTGACTGCTCTTTGGACTGGAAAGGGAGGGGAGGGGGAGGGGGAGGAAAATGGGAGGAGGGGAGGGGGTGGAAATTTTTAATAAAAAAAAGTGAATAAATAAATAAGTAAGTAAGTAAGTAAATAAATAAGCTATGTACAAAGCACCTAACTGGTAATGCATGCTCAGCCATCTTTTCCATAGAATGTATACTTGTGTGACTCGAGAATTTTACATCGGAGGAGAGAGTCCAATCAAAGACCTCCCCTCTCTCATTGAAAATATAGGGAGAACTCTGGGTAGGCAAAGCAGAACATGATATGTGACGGGACCCTCTGCAGTCATAGCTGCAGCGTAGTGCATGCTGATTTGTGTGCCACCCCCCCCCGGAGCAGGGCAAGTATAAATGTCACTTCACATAACAGCAATGGCAACTTTATGGGGCGCAATATATTTGCTATATTCACACGTAAGAGGCAGCTGAGATTAGCAGTTAGGGGTATGGGCTCTGAAATCACACAGCTTATATTTCGATCCACTCTTTCTTTCTTTCTTTCTTTCTTTCTTTCTTTCTTTCTTTCTTTCTCTTTCCTTCTTTCTTTCTTTCTTTTTTCTTTCTTTCATCGCTAGTTGCAAGAACTATCACAAATTGATAATGCATCTTGATATAAGTTTCATTGGAGAAATGGAATTTTATAAACTTGGATCCAACTAAGAGCCAAGGAGATGACTCAGTGGGTAAAGGTGCAAACCCAATGATGTCATGAGTTAGATTCCTGGAAGCCATGTAACAACGGAAGGAGAAAGCCAAGACCACGAGTTTGTCCTCTGAATTGCACAGGCTTTGCAGTACCCCCTTTCACATACATACATGCACACACACTAATAATTAAAGCAAGTTTTCAAAAGATCTGACCAAGAGAGCATGCTCACATAACAATTTGGAAGGGAGAATTTTAAGATAAAATATGTCGCTGTGGTGGAGTCAGATTGGCAAATAAAAATATCCTAAGACTGGTCCTCTGGTTCTTACCATCTGTCTGCCTTCTCTTCCATGCTCTCTGAGCCAAACCCATAATCATTCTAAAGAACATAGGAAAAGTAGATGCAGGAACTGAGTTTGAATGCCTAAGGTATAAGCAGCCAGCAGCTGAGATCTGGTTTGGTTCTCATTGGAAAGGACACATTAATAACGCCTGAACACACTCCAGGAACCTTCCCAGTGACGGGCTGGAATCAGGAAGGGAAAGCTCTTCATCTTGCAGTGCTATTACTGCCCATAGCAGCTGGAAAAGTAAAATGCTGGAAGGGCCTGGAGCCATTTTCATGAAGCAGAAATGAAGATTAATTTGTAACTAAAAGAAAATGAATAGGTAACAAACATATTAATAATAGAGCTTTGATAGTCTTTAAAGTGTGACAGCCCTTATAGATTCCAACTCAGATGCTGTGGCTCGGTTTACATTTCATCCACTCAGCAAATGCCCAAGGAGACCTATTTCCGAAGTATGGTGCCAAGTAACAAACCTAGCACAAAATCTCTGCTAAAGAAGAATGTGAGATGTGAAAGTAGGCCTTTAAGACAATCTGAATAAATAGCAAACTCATGCAAACAGCATTTGCAAAGTTACTGTGTGTGCACATGGAGGTGTGTGTGCACGCACGTGTGTGTGGTGCATCGGTGCCATGTCACACTCATTTTTATGAACAGTTTATTTTTCTTGTACCCGCTTATATTCCTAGAGCTTGACAATACATGTACATGAAAATTGTAAGAGAGTAAATATATTTATTAATCTATATTGTCTAAATTTTTATCACAGCTTGAACTTATTTTTGCCACTAAGCTCTATCTGTGTGGAACATGGAAAAAGAAAGCGTGGACAGGTGGTGAATGGGTGAGACGAACAGCGGGCAGGCCTTAGGATAGGATCATTGAAACTGTGCACAGCAGTAGAGGTGAGGGACTCCCATCAGGAGTCGTTGTTTTCTCTTAGAGAACTGATTGCATCTCTTAAGGATAGATCAGAGACAGAAACTTAAGGAAGTAACTAGAAGCCCTGCCGGGGTTATATGCTTAAATTCACCGCAGAAATCCAGGGTAGTCCCTCACACCCAAGGGCACATTTTGCTAACCTAAGATCGGCTGCATTGTCAAACCACGTTGGTGAACAGGTGGCCGAATCTGTTGAGTTCCTGTTCTGATACAAAGCTTGATTAAATGGTGGAGATTAAATAGTGTGCAAAATCACAGTGACCTAGATTCTTGATAGTAAGAAGTGCAGTTAATAAAATGATCTCATTAATGATTATAAGGACTATCAATACAAGAGAATAAGTAAAATGCAAATATAATCTACAGTGGGAACTCAAGGAAGACTCTCTGAAGAAATTAGACTTTCATCTGAGAACAACAAACAGTGCTGACTGACAGTGAAAAGTGGAGGTAGGAAAATTAGAAGAAGAGATGGGGATGAAGCGTTTGTGGGTATGTTTTGCGTGAGGCTCTCTCCGTATTCAGAGGAGGAGCAACTGGCAAAGTATAGGGAGACAAAGAGGGGTTCTGTCACAAGAGCAGAGAAATCCAGAGGAGCATCCCACAACTGTGTAAGGGGTGATGTTGGAGAAATGGCTGCTCACTATCTAAACAGATATCAGACAAAGAAATGTCACCAGCCTGTGTGGAGGACTAGATTGGGTGACAGTTTCTTATCTGTAAGGTCAATCTAGATACAAGGGGGAGAATGGAATGATGCATCCCAGAATAGATTCACATGACCAAAGGGAACTGGACATCACTGGAAGAAATCACTGAGTCATGTCACCTGCTGGGAATGAGAAAGAAGCTAAATGGTGGTTATTGTGTTTGAAGATGTTAACTTAAATGAAAGTCATCGCAATAGAGTATGAAGGAGTGAATGGGCCGCAAAATGGGCACCGAGGTGAGCCGGAAGGAAAATAATAAAGAAAGTGGGCACAGAACACTTTGTCGGGAACTTAGGTTGTCTCCTGCAAGAAAGAAAAAGGCTGGGTTGGGGGCACGGAGAAGCATTTAGTACTCGAAGCTAAATAATTTACTGGGGAATATAGATTATCTTGCTCACTGAAATCTTTTCCTAGCAACTGATCTATTCCGGCAAGCAATTCCAAAAACCAAGACAAAGATTTTTCATTACGAAACCCTCAAATCCGCCTAAATCTGTTCGTCTGCAGTTATATCAAACTGAAACTGTCCTAACCATATCACATATCACATCATCACGTGGCACTCTAAGCCCTTTGAAGGCAGAAACTATATTTCCGTAGTCTCACTTCAGTAAGTCCTTGTTGAATAATTATTGAATAATAAAAGCAATGTTAAAATGGAGAAAATTATATAATAAAGTCTTTAATCCCAAAGGGCCTTTAGAAATTCATCAGGTCAAATTATCTGTCTCTTTATTTAGCTTTTTTCATACAATACATTATGATCATGTTTTCCTCCTCTCCAACTCCTCCCAGTCCTCCTCACCATTCAACCCTCCCTCCCTCCGCTCCTCTCTTCCTCCCTACCCCCTCTTTCCTAGAGTTCATTTTATGCTGACCAACCACTCTAGAGAACGGGGCCTCCCATGAGTGTGGTTCATTTACCCACTTGTTGGAACATAGCAAGAGAACCTAGGCTGTTGAAAGGATATGTTGAGTCTCATGGAAGAAGGGTCCAAGATCACGGGACAAAGAATCTGTTCTCGGTGTACCTTGAATCTGGACACAGCCTTATGCCTTGCTTTTGTGTTCCCTGAGATAAAATCTACAGTACACACCAGACTGCTGTGTTCAATTAGTTTGTCCTGGGTACATTCTGGGAAAGGGCTGCTCTGTTAATGTTTAGTATGTGCTCAATTAATTCTTATTCACATGTTTTTCTGAACTAAAATAATTTCCCTTGGATCATCGTTTTTCTTGTTGCATTCATGAATAAGCGCACACCGAAAATGAGATTGCATGCAGCAATAGACCATCATCTGTCCCATTCCTCTTAGCTCCATTTGCCCCAGGTCTCCTCCTGGCAGGGCGGGAGAAAACTTGCATCCACCAACACTCCATTGGAGAAAACTAATTTTCCCTTTGCCAGTGGATATCGATTGCAAATAGCATCTTAGTTAGCAGCAGGATCCAGTGTACCTTTGCCCTTCTCAGTTCTGGGGCCCCGTGTGGCTTGAACCTGTACAGATACTGTGCCTGATGCCAGTCATTGTGAGTTCATATGTGCATTTGCCCCCTTGTGTCTGGAAGACAGTGTGTCCTTGGAGTCATCCGTCATCTCTGACTCTTATAATCTTTCTGTCTCCTCTTCTCATAGATCCCTGAGCCTCAAGCGGAGGGTTTGATGGAGACATCCCATTCAGGGCTGAGTTTTCCAAGGTCTCTCACTCGTGGCATATTGTCCAACTGTGTATCTATATTAGTTCCCATCTATCGCAGAAAAAGCTCCTGTAATGAGAGTTGTTTGAGAAACTGAGCAGTGGGATAACAAATGCCATTAAGAGTCATTTTATTGCTTTATTCCTTTAGAAGAATAATAGTAATAGGTTTTCCCCTAGGGTTCAAGACCTGTCTACTCTCAGGTCTTGATCACTTTAGTAGTCTCGGGCATTGGTTTCATCTCATGGACTGCGCCTTAAATCCAGTTTTTAAATGTCGTTGGTTACACCCCCTATGTTTGTACCTCTGTTGCAACAGTATATCTTGCAAGCAGGTCACTGTTGTAGGTCATAGGCTTTGTAGTAAGATGATATTGACAACTGCCTTTTCTCTACCTTCCAGCACCCCGAGTGCTAGTCAGCATGGATGAAGCTTCTGGTTGGGCACTAGGTCAACTTCTCCATGCTTGATAACATTAAGTAAATGTCTTCAGCAAGGGGGCCTTACCATCAGGTTGTGAAGAACAACCCATAGCCCTAGTGATTTTTGAAGTATTCCATGGGACCTTTTGGCTAATGACTTAACATGATATAACCTATTCCTGGCAGTAGGGGTGAAATACTTTATGGCATAAAATATTTAGCGTAGGCACCATCCCCCATTATATGGTGATGTCACTTAAATTTCTTTCATATATGTATATATTTTAGAAAGCTTATAAAATAGCAGATTTTCTCTAGTGCCTCCCCAATGGCCCTAGTGTTAGCTGTCCCTTCCATACCCTATCCCTTCCATCCCATTCCTCATTTAAATCTCACATTCCAGACTCCTCCCATACTTCATAACAATATATTCTATCTTCTGTTCTTTGGAAGGTCCTTTTCTCTCATGTACTTCTTGCTAGATGCTTAACCTCTGTGATTATGCATGAACATTGAAGCTTTCAGGCTAACACACACATATAAGAGAAAACCTAATATTTGTCTTTTTGGATCTGGGTTATCTCAGGATGCTTTTTCCAGCTCCATTCATTTACCTGTATATTTGAAAATTTCATTTTTAACAGGAGAATAACATCCATTAATCACATTTTCACTATCCATTTATCTGTTAATGTACATCTAGACAGTTTCCTAGTTATGACGGTTATGAACAGAAGAGCAACGAATGTAGATGAGCAAGTGTCTCTGTAATAGGATGTAAAGTCCTTTGGGTAGATGCCCTTGATTAGTATAGCTAGATTTTGAGGTAGATTAACTCCCAGTTTCCTAGGAACTGCCACACAGATTTCCATATCAGTTGTATATGTTTGCCTTCCCACCTGTGATGAAGACTTCACTTTTCTCCACATCCTCACCAGCATGAGCTGTCATTTGTTTGACTGTCTTGGCCATTCTTAGTGGTGTAAGATGAAATCTCAAAGTTGTGCTGATTTGCAATTTCCTAATGACAAAAGATGTTGAAAATTTCTTTTAAGTATTTCTCAATCATTTCTGCTTCATCTTTTGTAAACTTTCTGTTTAGTTCTGTATCTCATTTTTTAAATTGGATTATTTGTTTTCTCAATGTCCAGTTTATTTTTGGTTTTATGCATAGTCTATATACTAACCTATCAGATACTTAATAGGCAAAGATATTTTTCTTACTTTATAGTTTCCATTTCCCTCTGATAGTTCTTTGTTGAATAGAAACTTTTTCATTTCATGAGGTTCCATTTATTAATTAATTATTGGCTTTGTGCCTTTGCTATTGATGTAAAAAGTCCTTGCCTGTGTCAGTGAGTTCAAAGCTATTCTCCACGTTCTCCTTTATTAGGTACAAGGTATTCGGTTTATGTTGAGGTCCTTGATACATTAGGATGTAGTGTTGTGCTAAACGATAAATATGAATTTATTTCCCTTTTTCTGCATGTAGTCAACCAATCTGACTAGCATTCTTTGTTGAAGATGCTGTCTTTTTTTCAGTGTGTATTTTTGGCTTCTTTATACAAAACTCTGATGTCTGTAGGTGGGTGAACTTATGTCTGGGTCTTCAATCTGATTATAATAATCAACACATCTGGTTTTTGTGCCAATAGAATGCTGTTTTTACTGCTCTAAATCTGTGGTACAAATTCTAATCAGAAATGGAGACATCTCCAGCAGCTCTTTTATTATTCAGTGTTGTTTTAGCTACCCTGCTTTTAGTTTGTTTGTTTTTGTCTTAGTGCATGTTTCCACAGAAGGTTGAGAAATGCTTTTTCAATTTCTTTGAAGAATTGTGTTGTCTGTTCTGAATTTCCAAGAATGAACATCATGAAACAAAACTCAACCATCCCATCAGAGGACGTGAGGCTCTTAACAAAGAGCTTCCTTTCCACCAAAGAACTGGGTGCTTCTTCATCTCTCTGTGCTGCTGACACCGCCTTTCAGTTGCTTGATTAAAAAGAAACAATTAGAGCTACCCGGGATGCTGCAGTACCCTGACCCAGAGTTTTAAGAGCACCCTGGACACCATAGTGAGAGCAATCTTAAATAAATAAAAACAGAACCAGAAAGCATTACTATGGTAGAGATACATCACATTATGAACCGATGGGGATTGGCTTTGGTTGACTCCGCCCCCTTCTATTTTAATTTAATTATATTTAATTCAACTTGTCTATCCTTCTTCCTAAGTCCAGTTCTTCAAAATTGCACACTGGTTCCCACACTCCACACAAATGAGCCATGCATTGTCTTTCCCTCCTGCGGTGCTCCCCTCCCCTTCTGTATGGAGCATTTCTAATGAGACACAAACACATTTTGCTTCGTGTTTTTAGAAAGACTCCCTTTTCCTCTCTACGCTTTAAACCAGCTGCTCATTGTACAGGAAGGGATTGCGGAAAGAACTGGGCTGTGCCCTGTCTCAGATACCTTGCCTCTTCTTTTCCCTTGAAAATATTGATTTCAACACTACAAGGAAGTTTCTTTAGCCATAGTCACAACTACCACATTTTGACAGGTCCGGTGACCGTGTCTGCCTTGACTTTCCTGGTCCTCCCATTCACTGACATTTGGCACAGTGGGCACATTTTCCTTTTTGAACTATTGGACTTTAACCTCATACTCAGGTTCACTCTTCCCCACCCACTGGGTATCTTTGGGGACTCTGATCTCCCTTTGTGCTGGAATGCCCCAGGCCTTTTGATGTGAAATGCTCAGTCTGTCAAACACATCCCATCCAATCCAGTCACCCTATACGCTGCATGTGCTGACCACCAAGGTGAATTACAAGCACCGCTCTGAATTCTGGCCTCATTTCTATGGCTATCTCCGTAATTATATCTAACTGCCTCTTAAGAAGTTTCCCAAGATAATCCTTGTTTCTTACACCTCTACCACAACCCCCCATACGTTTCTCCTTTCAAGAACTGTCACTTTCTCCTCGACCATTTTTTAAACCCAAATTTGAGATACATCTTTCTCTTTTCTTATCTTCCAAGATAGAATCCATAGCAATTCTTCGCAACTCCACTTTCGAAATAAATCCCAAGTCCAGCCATCCCTCGCTGTCTCCACACCTGTCTGTACAGTCCAGGAGTCAGCCTGTCCTGCCTGGAGCACCTTGTCTTCTGTCTGGACTTACGGCTTCTATTTTTACTGTCTGGGCTCTACTGGCCATGTAGAGGTTATTGGAGCTGTCAAGACATTCTATGCTCTTACCAGAGAACTACTTATTCAGCTAATTACCTTTGCTGCTTGTTTTTCAAGCCTAGGTTAAATTAAGGACGCCTCCTGCTGTTAACTCAGCTGCGTGGCTCAGTTTGAGGCAGTGAAGAAGAAAGGATTTTTAGTATTTGTATTGATTATTAGTAGTATTTGTAAATGAAGAATACAACCCTCCCAAACCTTCCCGTGTAGGATTCTTTCTCTGGCTTGATGTAGCGTGCAGACAGCTTGCTCACGGGCCAAGTAGCTGGTGGAACTACTGATGAGAAATATCTGTTCAGAGTTTCACATTAATGGGAAATGGTCTTGTTTGCCTATATGCTAAGATACATCTTTGATTTTTTTTATAAGAGTAACTAGAATTGCCCTAATTACTTCACCTAAATGCTAGGATATTGAATATTACAATAGCTCTCCGCTCCACTTGGGATAAATTTAAGCTTTTCTTGGTGTCTCTAGGGTCTGGTGACCTTGAGCTTTGAACAGCTTTGTACTCCAAGCTCATCCTCACTCAGCCTCACACGTTCAACCCACACTGGCCTCCTGTCAGTCACAAAGCATCAGGTTCTCATCATAGGAACTTTATTTCCCCCCGTTTCCCAAGTCCCCTACAGCAAAATCCAAAGCAGAGAATAATGCCTGAGATTTCTTTTTTTTTAATGGCATTTCCATATCTGTAATTGGCGTTTTGTCTTCACAGTTTTTATCTCTCCGGGAGAGTATGCATTCATTCATTCATTCATTCATTCATTCATTCATTCATTCATTCTCTTACTAACTTACTGCCTGTAGGAGGTGGTTTGTCCCTTGCTACAGTACTGTGTCTGTCCCAGAAACAACACCCTCTAACAACAGATTGGAGAACATTGACAGGCTCTCTCTACCTGTGATAGGGTTGCCTGGGATTGCAACTTCCTTCTGTGAAACATTTTCTGGGAAAAGGTAACAGATACTCACTAGGGATGGAGACCAAGCAACAGAACAAAGTAGCAATGCCATCAAAGTCCACTTAGTGAACCAGGAAGCTTGTTAGGATCATTTAAAGGAGCAGACGCAATTCAAAGGCAGGTATATTCCTGACCCCTCCTGGGAACTGACTGGGGCATGCTGGACCGCAAGAAGTTACTCCACCATGTGCAGGCTGCTCAAAAGGACGGAGCATCACGGGAACTGACTGGGAGATGCTGCACTGCCTGATGTTAACTGGACCACATTCAGGCAACTCAACAGGACTGAGCATCACTTTTTGTCTTTACTGCTCTTGTCACTTTGGGGAATAAGAAGTCATGTGAATCCGGGAGGGTTAGGGGAGTCCCCAAGACATGTGAGTTTTTTACTTTCTAAATAATCCACCCCAAAGGACAGAATGTTTTAGTTTAGAGGAAATTGCTACTCTATGGACTTCCATCTTGCTAACAATATCCATTAACTTTCTTGACTTGTATATTTTGGTGAGGCAAGTGCTCAACAGTCGGCTAAGAACTGAGCCCTTCAGTCTGATAAACCATTAAAAAAAATCCCTGAATCCTGCCACATATGCCTCGAAACACAGCCTCATGTAGCAGAGCTTTCAGGTGAGAGTTTGGCTATAAACATTGTCAGCAGCAGCTTTAAGAGAGGCTGAACCGTAAGTGTAGGAAAGCTGCATCTTTGCTCCTGATCCACTGAAACCATGGGATAATGCATGTAAGCTATTTAAGGCCGCCAAGTGTGTGACAATTTGTCACACAGAAAAACAAGTCAAATGCAACCTTGTAGATCACTTGATCTGGATGGAGCAAAAAGAAAATGAAAGAAATACGTTTAAAAACAAAAAAGTATTGCATTAGAAAACTACAGAACCGATCTCCTTGCTCAAATGCCACATGCCCTAAAATGCAGTCTGTCATTATGAACAGTGTTTTCCAGTCTGTACTCTGTCTACAGCTCCGTCTATAAGAATAAGGTGCTCTTAACACTTTCCCAACCATCCTCAATGCTATGAAAACAGAAGATATGCATCACTGTTTACTCAGCTTCCTAGTTCTGTTCCTAGCACCGTGATAAAACACCCCGACCAAGGATAACTTAGGGAGAAAGGGTCTAGTGGTCCCAAGGTCCCAGGTTAAAATCCATTATTGTGGGGGAGTTAAGGCAGGAATGAGAATCTGTCCCCCATCACACCAAAGAGGAGAGAGAGGAATCAATGCCTGCATGGCTCACAGCCAGCGGCCTTTCTCACCTGCAATGCAGTCTAGGACCCCAAACTCACATTCAAGCTGGGTCTCCCCACTTCAGTTACAGCAATCAATACACTCTCATAGACACACCCACAGGTCAAACTACTCTAGACAATCTCTCATAGGAGACTCTCAGCCTAGGTCGTTCTAGGCTGTGCTAAGTTGACAGCTAAAGGAATCATCAATACCAAAACAGTCCCAGCTTACGAGAGCACGCATGAGGGTTTGCCTAAGAGGATGGTGCTTCCTGGCTGATGGGCTCTCTTTCTCCTACTTTTAAAGCAAATAAGTATAAATAAATAATCAAAAACCCAATTTACTTTGTTATTGCTGCTGAAAAAGAAGACATATGCAAAGTTTAGCTTTTGCTGCTCTATGGTGTTGGTCTAATTTTTGCACTTATTGCATACTCTGTTCCATCAAATAATTTTTATCAAATGTAGAAATAAATCGTGACCCAAAATGTAATAATTCTTTTATGTTATTCTGTAAAGGAAAATGAAGGCTTTAATTTTCAAAAACAAAACAAAACAAAAAGAGTAGAATGTAAGAGGCAGCCAGACTCTGTGAGTTCGAGGCCAGCCTGGCTTACAGAGGGAGTTCCAGCACAGCCAGAACTGTTACACAGAGAAACTCTATCTTAAAAACCAAAACAAAACAGAAATAAAAGTTTTTCTCTAAAAATTAAACATATTACAAAATCAAAACAAACAAGAGTAGTAGCAAATTTTTCATCTGTTTTCTGCAATAAATATGTGTGGTTAGTTGACCACAGAGAAAGCAGCCGGATTCTCACCCCTGTATGGTTTCGAACACAGAGCTGGGAGTTGATTGGTTGTCTAGAGCAGAGCCTTTCTTCGATGCCTCTGTGAAGATGGATGAATGACACCAAAATGGTTACTGATGATGAGATGAGTGCCACGTTTGGAGATTTGTGTCTGCTTTCAAGGGATTTCAGCTAGAGAAATAGACAACTTAGGCAACAACTACCCCAGATCTAGGTGTCAGAATGCAACGCAGCATCTGAAGATGTAGGTGAGGCTGGTGCTGGAGTATCTGAGCTTATCCTTTGAAGCACATTAAAAATGATAACAGCGACCTCTGACAACATGGGACATGGGTTGAGTTATCAAAGCACATGGTATATAATATATATATACATACATATATATATAGTACTTTGACAGCAAGGATCAGGTTATCAAAAATATATGTATATTAATAGCAACCTCTGATAACATAGATCATATAAAATATGTATATATAAACATTTGGTTTGCTATAAATATACATGTACAATATATATGCATATGTATATATAAAATAACCTCTGACAACATGGATTGGGTTATCAAAGCAGATGTGTTCCCAAAGATCTGAGTTTCTCATTTCTCACATGGAGATATTAAGCCATTTTCTTTGCATTGTCAAAAAGAATGAAGTCCCACACCTGCCCCTTTAAATGAACTAACCAGACAGCTGCTTGGTTTAGAGAACATAATTAGTACCTTTGCACAATGCCAGAGTAATAGCAGCACCGGGTGCCAAGAGGGAAAAGGCTACTCTAGCGAAATAAAGTAGGCAAATCTCTTCTGACTTTCATTTAATATGGGGGATTTTTACTCTTTACACCATTGATTGTACACAAAACAAAGAATCAACCATTTGAAACTTCTAGCACTGCCGTATAATTCATGCACACACAAAGGTCTTTTCCCAATATGTGAGATGGGAAAAATTTCACTTTCTCCTCAAATGAGAAAGGCCATTAATACCAGCCACCATTCAAAGCCAGTCTGTATTCAGAGCATTGGAGAAAATGAAAATAATAGATAAGAATGAAGGTCTATTTGAATCTGCACTATCTGTTGGGTGAAAAACAAGGACAGTGAGAACATCTCATCTAACAAAAGACTAATGTGAGAGCTGTCTGAGTGACAACTGTATTGCTCCCTTTTGGAGCTAATTATACCTTTGAATCACATGCAGAAAGGAAGACAAAGTTCCCTTCAGCAAATACGTACTTAATTGCTCAATAGTGAACACTTCTTTTTGAAGTAATTGGGTTATTTTTTAGGAGGTTCATTCAAAACATCTCTGGTCCTCAATAGAATACTGAAGGTGAACAGTAACTCCTTTGAAGAAAAATTGGAATACTGAAGTGATTGCTATCAGGTTGCTTTTTCAAAATAGATCTTATCAAGAGCAAGGTACAACCCCCAAGGACTCTGGGGGCCGAATGGGGCTGGAGAAAGGTGAGTTCATCACCACTTGGCCATCATAGGAAGATGAGAGAAGAGAGAGAGAGAGAGAGAGAGAGTAAACTTTGAATTGACTTATTTTTATTTTATGAGTGTTTTGTTTTCATTATATATGTGCACCATGTGCGTGTAGTACCTGCAGGAACCAGAAGAGGGCATCAGATTCTCTGGAATTGGAGCTACAGACCATTGTTAGTTGCCACATGGGTGTTAGGAACCAAACCTAAGTCCTCTGCAAGAGCAACAAGTGATCATAATTGCCCAGTCATCACTGAGCCATCTCTCCAGCAGAAAGATGGAGATGGGGGAGAAAGAGGAGAGAGGGAAAGGAAGAGAGGTATAACGGGATTTAAAATGGACTTAAATTTTAATTTTGAGAGTTGAACTACTCAATGAGGGAGTAGTTTTGAAGAAACCAAGCTCAGAAATTAACCCAAAGCTGTGATCTGTCCTCAGGCAAGAAAGGAAGTTGGCACTCTCTCACAAACAACTCAGAATTAAGGCACAGATCGTCTTTCGTCAATCTCCAGAAATCCTGTGTATGCCTGTGCTGGTAGCTCATAAAAGGCATTTATGGCACTTATGTCATCTGCATTTAGTGATATATCAAGATAGAAATGGCGGGAGTGGGTTACCCAGTAGGTTAGTTACTTTATTATTGTAATTACAGAGTGATAATGACTAGTTACTATTGGTTTAAATGCTCTTGAATCAAGTGCACCTCCAATGCCCCATTTCACATAGTTGGGCAGACTTCTCTACCACTATCATCCTGGTGTGGCGCTTGTAGGAACTCGGCAAACATTACCATGTTGAAGTCTCTCAGCTAAGCCACAGAAAGCTCATGGGCTAAATAACTTGCCTACAGTTTCCCTATTATTTAGAAATATTTGACCAGTTTCACTAGGAGCTAGAAGAACCAGGACCCACAGCAACCAAAACCAAAAAGCTTCATGAAATAGAAAGACAAGCACAATGAGGGAAGAAGATAGCTTAGAGGACAGAAAGAGGGTTACATAGCACACAGGGCTTGAAAGCAGTGTTCTTGGAGGGAGGAAGGGGACCAACAGGAGAGGAGGAGGGGCGGGGGATGGCCTCTATAAGGAAAAGCAATAAGAACCAAGAATATATAAAAATGCTACAGTGAGACCTATTACTTCATATGCTAAGCTTAAAAACTAACAAAACTCTGAAATAAGACACCCATTTACCAACCACCAGTTATGCTACACAAATCAAGACATGAATTTCTCCCTTAAATAGCACAATTCCCAATGTGAAAGAACTTGAGCCAATAAAAAGGGGGGGGGGCTGATGGAAATGGCATTTGTACCATCCCTCAAAATCTATGACTCTTTCTGTTTCAAAGATCCAAATGTGAGATGCAGGGTGGGGGAAGAACTGGGTTCTCCTTCTCAGCTTGGGGCAGAACATTGATGGAAGAGGGAGTGTGGAATATTGTATGCACCATGAACAGCAATGCTCCACGAGAGTGGCAGGTTCTTTATTTGAAGCAGGTGTCAGTCCTGCATCACCTACATATCTCAGATTCAACTGATCCATCTTTAAGTCAGTGAAACTGGACAGCAAGTAAAGCTAAGATAAAGATATTTTGAGAAGATTTTTCTATCTACATTATACCTATTCAATCCAAAATTATACTCTCTAAATATTTGAATGTCACAATAAGAATAGAATAAATGCTATGCATTTTTAGAGATTTGTTAAATACTTGATCATATTTTAAATCCATTGAACAAAGTGAATAGTTTACCTTAAGAGGAATGGATGTTCCCAGCCAGACAGTCTGAGAAGGATATGGAGAACATAGATTTCCACAGAGGAAAAGGGAAACTTGCTTGTTTCTCAGGACATTTTTTATATGGTTTGGTCTCCTGGATGTGAGAGAGTCTACCATGTTCGTGTAGTGATCATCTGGCTGCCACAATCATGAAGAAGCTTACATCCATAAGGATGTCTGGAACAAGCTTGGCCCTTTCTGTGTATTGTTCTTTTGGGTTCCTGAAAGTTAAGGGTTTGTCTAAGGTATACTATGGGAAATCAATAAGTTCCTATTTCATGCTTAGGAAAAAGAAACCAGGAAAAGTAGCTTCCTTTTCTGAGACCAACTGCATATGAGCATAGTCTGGGCAGGAATAGCTCTGCTTTTGTGGGGCAGTGATGTTCAGGGAAGCTGCAGCACCAGGCATAGGATAATCAATCAGTTGAATTGGAGAAGGCAAGGGTTTTACTAAGCATAGAGTGTACCGAGTGCTACAAAACCAACAAAATACACACACACGCACACACAGTCTGACATGGCCTTCAGATTCAGTGACAGGTATAATGGACTTCACACCTTTGTCTTCATGGCTAGGATAGCTCAATAGACAACAAATTTTAATTTCCAATTTCTTGGCATGAAAAGACCTTTCTCTGCCTTTTCAATCCCACTTGTAGGATGATTAGAGAACTTCTCTACTCCTCTTCGTCTCCAAGCATAAGGTTATAAGCCTTTATACCTGTGTGATGAAAAGGACAGGCAGCTACATACATGGGGAGGGACCATGGATTGTGAGATTAATTTTTTTTCTAAATTCAACCTTCATTTCTGGCCTAGATAAAAAATAATTAGGAGAATGTTTTACAAAGTTCCCAAAGGGGAGGCAGTTCATTCAACAAGTAATTTGGGAACATTTAGGCATTTAAATGGAAAAAAAGAATCAGTGTTTAGCTTTAACATACTCAGAGAACAATCATAACCACTGAAGATAGATTATTGTAATATATCAAAGTAAAGATAAAGAATCTTCTTAGAAGAAAATTACAGGAGAAAAATGTTATGACTTCAGTTCAGCTGATGTCTTAGCATGATCATAAAACAAAGAAATTAAAAGTAGACATTTTAGATAGTATTGAAGGACTAAGTGGATGTATTATTTGATATAGGCACTGCTATGTCAAGAACCACAGCACCTCAGTCCCATGGGAATCTCAAAGCCTTCTCCAGGTGAGGCTCAGAGGGACAGCAAAGCCTTCCTTGTGTCTAGGTGCCAGGGTTCACAGTGTGTGTAGAAAATGTCTCGCTTAGTGTTATGCCCCAAGATACTTCCAGCCTGAATGCTATACCCCTATAGAGACTTCCTGATGAGACTAGTTAAACCTGCCTCCTTGTTCAATTGTGTATAATAACCCTGCATCTGTATTCAATGACCCCACCTCTCTGATTAACTGTATATAATAAACACACTGAGCAGACAGGATGCAGCAGCTTTTCCATACTAGATCCCTGGCCACCTGATCCCATCTTTTCCATGTGCGCATTCACATGTCTGTGCTTTCTTTAGTGTCTGTCATTTCTTCATTCCCAGTTAGAGCAACCCCTGGAGCCATGCAAGAGCACAGCAAGACATCATCACATTCTGCTCTTCAAATAAAAACATAAGGCACAATCTGATACAGAATACTCAGGGAAGACATGCAAGTAAAAGAATATGAATCTAGAATATACAAAGAAGTCTTAAAAACCACAAAAGAAAACAATCCAATTGAAGAATGAACAGATTGTAACAGACACTTTGACAAAGAAATTGAAAATAGCAATATAGAAAAGAAAGCCAACACCACTTGGGAAAATGTGAATTAAACCACGAAGAAATTTTATTGAGAAAGTTAAATCTAAAAGGATTGACAATGTCAGGAGCTGAGAGAGATTTGAAGTAGGTGCTGTTAGGCATGCAGAACGGTATAGTCAGTTTAGAGAAGTTCCCGGGGTTCTCAAAAGTTTTGGATGCACACAGAAAATATCCCAGCAACTCCAACCATGGGAATCTACCCTAGACAAACAGCAACTCACCTCCTTAAATAGGCCTACATGTAAATCATACAGACTTTCCCCAGGAAAAAGCTGAAAATAATCATGTGGTTATCAAATAGAAACTGTATGATCAAAGTCCATAAACTTAAATTTTACACTGTGCAAAAATGAAGTGCTGTGTTAATGAAGTTCAACATTCTTCTAAGTGGAAGAGGTCTGTTACAAATGCATACTGCATGATTTCATTTAAGGACATCTGAGGGAAGGTAAGATTTGAGGGAGAAAGATTTTTACCATGAAGGGGAACAGAATAATTTTCAAAGTAATAGGTACGCTTCATATTTTTATCACTTCAGATATTATATAGGTATTATATAAATTGTGTCTCTCTGTGTGTGTAGGTTGTCAAAATTCATTATGAAACTGCATACTTTAAGGGGATTTTTTATTTCATATATGCATTCCATTTCAATAAACCGTCCTTTCATAGGACAAAAATTACCTTCTAAGGCTCAAATTACTCAACCTTCCATGAAGCTCATCCCCTCCTCTGTAAATGAACCACGCTTCCGTTGCACAATTCTTTGCACGCTTTAACTTGCTCATTCTTTTTGGCTGAGCAGTAGCCCACTGTGTATAATGCCTTTTATTTATTCACTCTCTGAGTTGGTTCCAGTGTTAAATAGCTTTGTGGGCTTTGTGGACATCACCGTGCGTGCCTTCAACCCACCTATATTTTGCGATGTGTCTTGGTAAATGGAACTAAAACTACTCTTGTGCTTTCATCTATGTGTGATTAAAGAGATCAGTTAATATGCTGTACAACAAGATAGGCCAAGGGGTTGACCATTTGAACTCTCTTCGGTCTCCTGAATCATTACAGGGTGTTTGATATTTAAGATGCCGTTTTCTTCATGCATTGTGCTGAATATATAGTGTTTTTCCATTGCTCCCTGTGTTCCACCTACCCAATTTGAGGACTAGCTTTGATGTGTTTGTTTCTGATTTGGGGTCCTTACAAAGATACTCATCAAGTCTCAGAGTACAATCCATTTGAATTTTCGTTTTTCAATACTATGGATACAGAAGATTCGCCTTCAAAAACTGAAGACCTATGCATCTCCTTTGGAGATATGTTACCTGTATTGACAAAAAGAAACATACTTTATGCTCCTTTTATTTATAATCCTACTCTTAGCTCAGTGTCTAGAAGAAACACATACAAGTACCAAAAGCAGTTACAATAATATTACAGCAGTGGCATTTGGAATGGCCCCAACTGGAAACAGGGTAGATAGAATGGGAAATGTTTGTGTGCACCTGTAGTGGTTTGAATATGAAATGTCCCCTATTGGCTTCTGCATTTGAAGACTCAGTCCCCAGTTAGTGGTGCTGTGTGCAGAGGTTAGGAGGCAGAGTCTGCCTGAAGTATATCATTGTGGAGTAGGATTTATAGTTGTGCTGGCTGGTTTTGTGCCAACTTGACACTTGTTATAGTCATCTGAAAGCAGGAAACCTTTGTCCCCATAAGATCAGGCTATAGGCAAGTCTTCACAGCAGTTTCTTGGTTAATGATCGATGTGGCAGGGCTCAGTCCATTGTGGGTGGTGCCAACCCTGGCCTGGTGGTCTTGGGTTCTGTAGGAAAGCAAGCCAATAAGCAGCACTCCTTGATGGCCTCTGTATCTGCTCCTGCCTTTTGGTTCCTTCTCTGATTTGTTTTGATGGTGGATTGCTATAGACATGGATACTTTGCATTGGTATGGATCTTGGTCTACTGATACAAATTTTAAGACAATCTTGTTATATGTATATTTCTGCTCTTGATTAAGGTATTGTGTTTGTATAGCTCATATAAAATGTAATATATAATTAAAAATCGAAGAGGCTCCTTATGGAGTTTGTTACCCATTTGGGCAAGAAACTGCTCTTGCCTGGACCTGCTTGATGTTATGCTATATGAAATGGACATGCAGAGCCCACAGAGAAATGACTGCTGAACTTGCCTAAAGGTGAGACAGTCCTTCAGGGTTCCTGTTTTATGAAAGATTCTGCCAGACATTGTGCAGGACATAGAAGAAAGTGACTGACAAACTGCCAATATAGGTAGAACTGTCT
>LOEQ01000612.1:225497-236828 GCA_001685075.1 Bramus lutescens | reverse complement strand
GCCCGTCGCCACATGACTCGCCCTCGCCGCCAGGGAGAGACCTGCCGCTTGGTCTTTTGCACCATCCCTGCCTGGGACCCGCTGCCCCCCTGCCTGCCACCACCTGCAGCGTTTCTGCTGCCTGCCACCGCCGGGGCTCCTGCAGAAATTTTTGTTTTCTATTTCACCCAGTACCATTGAGTTCTCTCCTCCTAACCACTGAGCTTAAACACTAAGCTTACAGGCAACTGGGTTTTGGGTTCTCTTTCCCTTTCAGGGAAAAAAAAAAAAGAAAAAAGAACAATGTACCTAGGTAAAGCCAAGCCCTTGAGTTCCCAAGGCCATTCTCCAGACACTGACCACTGTACATATTCTGAAATTGCTTGGAGAGAAGCATTAATTGAATCCAATCCACCACCATACCCACTGCTAAGAATCAAAAACACTGTCTTTTCTATATTGGCTCCCAGTTTATGCACAACAATATCACCTGAAATAGCACATCATGGACCCTGCAATAACATTAAACAACAACCTGAAGACCCTCGAATAATAAAATGCCAGCAGAGAGGAGCTCCAAAATTGAATATAAACTCATTGCTATTATCACATTTCCAGAGAGGAAAGATCAGAGATTAAATTTCCTTGCAAATTTGAGTTCAAAATAATTCAAATCCAAAGGAATTGAACTTCAAAACTTAATTTTCTTCCTCGTGAGATTTAAAGTCTCAGCATTCAAAGCTTTCCCCCAGTTTAGCTTCAGATCAAGGAGTTCTAAATATCATGGCACAATTGAACCTGGAGCCTTTTCCTACTGGAGTGTGGTTCTTTCTGGCTCTCAGAAACTGAATGACTTTAAAATCAAACCTCTTGTGACTATTGCATATAAATGGCTCAAAGAGTTAATTGACGTTAGTTCCTGTGGCTGAGATAAAATACTCCGACAAGAGAAGCTCACATTTTTGGTGCAGGCCATCATGGTAGGGGAAACCAAGACAGCAGAAGCTTGGAGCATCTGCTTGTGTTATGTCTACAATCAGGAGACAACAATGGACTAAGGCGTGAAGGCTCGGGTTCACCTCTACATTTTATACAGGCCGGCGTCTTCCACCCAGAGAATGGCCCTGCTCACAATTAATATGAGTCTTCTCAGATCAATTAGCACAACTGAGTCAATCCCTTACAGACATTCTTAGAGGCTAACACTAAAGACAACCACTCACAAGTGTGCCCCTGGCCTTTCCTCCTAGGTGTCCAGTTTCAATACTAACCTTCAGAATCATATACTCAGGATTGTTGTTCCCAAGCCCTGACATCTCATAAAAGTTATCAAATAAGCTAATTTAAAATATATGGCAGTTATTTCATGTGATATTGCATGCAGAAAGCTTTTATGATGTACCCAATGATAGACTTATTTGGAGTTATCTTAATAAAGAAAATTATTGTTCAGTGAGTGGTTTCATGCTGTATGACAAATCGCTGTAGTGCGGTTTTCCAGACTTGACTCCTTTGCCACTGGACTGTTCTTTTTCATGGTAAGATGCTTACCAGTATCCCAGGATTCTACCTACTAGACAGCAACAGACCCTGCTGTGACAGAGAGAGAGCTTAACAGCTGGCCAAAGAGATCCCCGGAAATTTGTTGGCAAAATGAGTTCTGCAGATGTTATTTGCCAGGAACTAGAGATGGAGCTATTTTTCTGGATTAACCATGGAGAGCAAGGTTCGTTATAGAGGGTAAGAAAAGGGTCAAGGCATGAGTAAAAATGTGAGCAAAAACAAAATAAAACAAAACCCAAACAGGGTTGGGGTGAACCAGAAGCCAAGGAATGCAGGGGGCCTCCAGAATTGGAAAAAAGTAATGTCTCCCCTAACTCCCCCACCTACAAAGAAAGAAACTTCATTTTTACTATGTATGTGAGGGTGTGTGTGTGTGCGTATGTGTATGTGAGTGTGTGTGTGTGTGTATGTGTAGTGGATCTATGTGACTCTGTGTGTGTGTGTGTGTGTGTGTGTATGGTGCATCCATGTGTGCATATGAATGGAAGCCACGGGTTGACTTGGTTGCCTTCCTTAATCATTTTCCATTTTGCTTTTTGCAGCAGGGTCTCTCACTGAACCTGGACAAGCTACCAACTAGTTATTCTGGTTGTGGGATGGGCAATAAGCACAAATTATCTGCCTGTCTCTGCCTCCCCGGTGTTAGGGCCAGAAGATACACTACCGCCATTTGGGGGACTGGAACACGGGTCCTCAAGGCTCAGGATAAGGCAAAGATTTTTACCTACTGAGCCATCCCTCATCCCAGCTCTAACCTCTTAAGATCATCTTAGACTTTCAGTCTGGATACCATTGAAGGAAAATAGAATCTAAGCTGTTTCAAGTCACTACGTTTATGGACAAGTAAGAAAAACCAATACACCCGTGCCCAGCTATGCAACCCCAAAATGTCACCAAGCATTGCTAAATGTTCTATAAATCTACCCTTCATCCCCTATCAAGAACCCTAAAACAAGTGTTTGATTTACTCCCACTATCACAGGTCTGCAGGAGGAATGCACTTTAGCTGACCCAGCTATGCTAAAGAAGCAAGATCTACTCTACTTTTAATGCAATATCAGCTCTAGACTGAGGTTCGGGCTCAAGCCTATGCCATATGTGTGTTGTCTGTGTACTTGAGCTAAATGTACAGGGGCAGCCTGGGGAGTCCTCATTTCTTGAAGGACTGCTGGAGTTCAAGGAGCAAAGCAAAGTACATAAGCACCCTTAAAGCTTTTTCTAGCATGGTATCCACTCACAGGCCAGACGCTAGAGACATATGAGTAAGCTCACCCCAAGCAGGTAAGAACTCTTCTCAGAGTCAGGTTTCCCTTAGAGAAATGCACAGCTACAAGTGCAAGGTATGCATTTATTTATATAAATGTACATATGTACGTATGTACATATATATACACATTAATAAGTATATTAAAATGCCATGCTGTGTTCTCACACACTGGGCAGAGAGGAGTAGTGTCCGAGTTTGCTTTTATATTGCTGTGATAAAAAGCAGTCTGATCAAGAGCAACTTAGGGAGGAAGGGTTTTATATCAGTACAGATTACAGTCCATTGTCATTGGTCATTGGAAGTGAGGGCAGGAGCTCAAGGGAGAAGCTACTGCAGAGACCATGGAGGAATGCTGCTTACTTCCTTGCTCCCAATGACTTTCTCAGCTTGCCTTTCTATACAGCCCAGGGCCACCTGCCCTGGAGTTGCACTAGCTGCAGTGGCTGCCCTACCCACAGTGGCCTGGGCCCTCCCAAACCAATCGCCAGTAAAGAAAATGCTCCACAATCTTGCCTACTGACAATCTGCGAAAGGCATTTTCTCAGTTGAGAATCCCTTTTCCCAGATGACCATAAATTATGTGAAGTTGACGAAGCAGCAAAACAAAACAACTAATTAGCTGGCATAAGCAGGAAGCAAAACTGAGCTAGGGCCCATGAGATGGCAGCAGGAACAACCACAATGTGCTAAAAGGTGAAACTGTTTGTCACCACTCTGAGTCATTAACTTCCCTTGTAGGGGTAGCGGCGAGGAAAGCATATGGCTTTCGCTACAGAGATAAGCCTAACCCAAGATGTTCCTAACCCAAGAAGTCTACGAAGCAAAGCACAGTCACCCAAAAGGAGTGAGAGCCAGCGGGCTAAAGGGCTTCCCCACAGCAACTGACTGAAGCCCGCAGGTAAACATAAAGGCTTTTTGACCCATTTACTTAATGGAAATAATCTTCTCCTCCACCCTGACACATTCCTAATCTCAGATACAAAGTCTTTGCCTCATACTATCTACAAACAGAATAGCAAAAGGGATTCTAGGGAATGAGTTTCTATTTAGCTAAACTGATACAAGGGAAACCTATTTGTTATATTCTTGCCATACACACACACACACATGCATAAATACATAGATATACATACACACACACACACACACACACACCTCTTTAAACCTAATTCTCCTCCAAAATAAAAATGATTGCTCCTTTCTCCTAATGCACCTGTATCTCATACAACTAAGAACAGACCAGGCTTCTCCCCTCAAAATGATACACAGTCTCATTCTGTCCTTGGGTGATGTTTTTGTGGATATCCCACAATATGACAAAGGAGGATTTATTTCAAAGGGGGTATTTGTAGGTATTAAAAAACATTTAATAAGGATTGATAAGCACAGGGTAAAAGAGAGGCAGTTCAGAAGAAAGTGAGAGCTAAGACCGTGGGTAAGGAGAAAAAAAAAAAACGTTTTGAAGGCGATTACGGCTCTTGAAACAAAGGAAGCACCCGGGGTTGTGTTGATGGGGCTAGATGTCCTGCCCCTCTGTGCCCCTCCATGCCTCCAGAAGTAACATGTTGGTAAGTAGGAGCCATGTCAGACTTCTGACCTCTGAAACCACAACAAAATAGTGCTGTAGTGCTGTATGCTTTCAAAGGAGCCTGTGGGAACTTTACAGCTGCTGTAGGACAGGAATACAAAGTAACAGGCTGGCCTCACACTGGCTAAGGAGCTGACGGCTCACTTCCTGTCTCATCTCCTCTGTGCTGGGATACAGACATGCTACACCACACTCAGGTTGAGTATGGAACTCCATCAAGTGAGTCCAGGTCCTTTAACTGGTACCCTGTGTTACATTATCCTGTAAAGCATTGGAAAAGGAGAACATCGAAGTAATTTCTATACATTTATAAACAAATATATTAATATTCGAATAGTGGAAATTGTTCTTGTGCTATGTTTTTCATTCTGCAAAGGATTATGTAACCATGCCAAATTTTATAATTACCATCCGGTTATTACAATTATTATTATTATTGCTTCCACAAGCATTCAGGTGGCTGTTCCTTGCCCAGTGAGAGGGCTGACCATTCATTTATAAAATGTCTAAGGTGCTACAGCAGTCTTGCTTATATTTCTCTAGTTTTTCACTGACACAAAGTCCAGATTGCAGACATCCTTAGACCTGCCCCAGGTTATCCTGCTGAGTCTTTCTACACAGCAGAGTAGCCACATAGTTTGATCTCCATAGTGAGAATTAGTCATTCACCATCACTATCACCACCATCACCACTAGTTCTGTGCCTATGCATGATTTCCCAACTTCATGTTTAATAGAGCTATTGCTGTATCCTCTATTTTAGTTTATTACTTTTATTTTGAGATGGGGTGTCTTGGTGTAGCCTGGAGGTTCTGCAACTCTGTAGACCTGGCCAGGCTGACCTCAAACTCAAAGATCCGCTCTCGAGTTCCAGAATGCCGGAGGGTGCCATCTCTTAGACACATTTCTTTCTCAAGAACTAAACCACTCATACCAATAGAGTCTAAGCATGAAGGAACAGAAAGTGAAGTTGCACTAATGGACCATTAGGGGTGATAGTGAGATAGTGAGAGAAGCTGCTGCCTTTTCCAGCCCATGACCAGGTTCTTTGTATACAACTATAGCAAAATAGGACAGCCTGAAGCACTGATGCATTTATGGCAACATGTAATTCATCTCAATGAATCCTGATGGTTCTTAAAGGTGTTGTCAACCAGGACATGCTGCAGCTAAGTCTTCAAAGGGTGGTTCCACCACTCCATAGGGCCAACTGCACTGGGATGAGCAAGGGCATGAACTTGCTCAGCCTCAGTTTATCAGCATAATTAATTTCCTGTGAAATGGATACCCTCATGAGAAGCAATTTTTGGTAGAAGACCATGTGTAGGGAATACATCCTAAAATGACTATCAGAGAATGACAGGCATGCATAATCTTTCCATCAGTAAAATCGCGTCTTGTGGCCAACAGAGTACATAGAAGGTAACGAATGCCACATTCATGACCATATTCCATCATATGAGATTCCTTCTTAAAAGTCATAGGAATTAAGGAGCCATATTTTGAACTATCTATAGAGAGACTTCCCATGAGAGGAAACAGTAGATGGCCTCAAGAAGCCAAGGCATTCTCCAATTGATTGCCAACAAAAAGCTCTCTGAGTTTACAAACTAATTCTTGCTATTTCTGGAGGAGAACATAGACTTCTAATCCTTCAGTAGGCAGCTGAAATACTCAATGCCCATGCTCCTAATCCTCTGAAATGGCGAAATTATAGATAATAAAAGTTACCAACTTGATGATGATCTATCACACAGCACTGGCAACTTACCCATGACGACAGTAGCATGACATGCCTCGGGACTACACATGGAGGTTTTCACAAGGAGAACAACCTGGTCTCCAGCATCCTTCCATGACAGAAGTAATGCATGTAATCTACTGGCTGATGTCCTGGAGGAGAGGGAAGTGCCAGAGCTTCTACCGAAAGGTGAAGCACTCAGCAATGGCTGCAGCCAGATCACCTTGGGGGAGTCGATATCTGCATTGCCGAGTTACAGCCAACTAATGACGTAACAGACTTTTTGTGTGCCCATTGGACAAGAACAGGCGGTAATGGAAGAATTCCTTCTGATGATTGCCTATTTAAATACAACATCATCATTTCATCATTCTGTTTTCTTTTTGTCAGGATTTTGAAAAGTGCTTGGTTGAGTGATTCTTCTTTTCTGTCTCCCCTGTTGTATTTCATCACCTAATGCCACTCATCTGAACGCTTTCCTGAAGCCCCTTCAGAGGTAACTCACTTGACTGACAAGGCTGAGACTCAGCTCCACCCCTTAGTAACCATATTCTTTGAGGAAGTTACTCAAATTCTGTAAGTGCTAGTCTACTTAACTATAAAATAAAGGTGACGAAGTTAATGCACGCTCTGGAAGTCAATTGGAGAGTTGGTGAGTACATGTCAAAGGTGTAATGAAAGGTATGGTCCATAAAGGAGATTAGTCCATCACAGGAAAGATGAATGGGAACCAATTCTAGGGATGACACCGATTCATTTAGTTATTGACGATTGTCCTCAGTGTGAAAATCACAACAATGTCTAATATTTAATCCCTGTAAAATGAAAATGTTAAATGGAAATAAATTTCCTCTCTCCCCATTCTTCTCTATCTTTATTTATTTTCTGTGAAAACTTTTGCTTACTGTTTGTGTCAGAATATAGAACACACTCTCAGCTTCCTTGCACTATTTAATTATATTGTAATGAAAACACAATAGTGCCAAAACAAATTTTCAAGTGTCAAGCAAGTCGTTCACTTATTTGTAAATAAGATCCCTAGGAAAAGCACACACATGACATTCACACATTCATACACATACAGAAAGAAAGACTTGTAGAAAGAATGGATAGCTGGTCTCTGGTTAACTAACAGCCCTATTCTTGCAGTGACCATTTGGCCATTCCTAGGAGGTAAATCTTGATCTTCCTTCCTTCTTCCCTCCCTCTCTCCCTTTTTCTTTCTCTCCCTCCCTCCCTCTCTCCCTCTCTCCCAACCTTCCCTTTATGACAATTCTAATTGGGTATCTCTCTTTCATTTCAATCAGAATGGAAGTTTCTATGCATCCTTTAAAATAGTTCCCTGAACAGCTACCTCCGCCTTGTGATCAGAATAACCTATCATGTAGCAGCAAGTTTTCATTTGGGGAAAAGTCACTTCATAGAACAGCCATTGAGGTAAAGTAGAATACTAGAATGTGAAGACCCAGGGCCTTGAGGATTTCAATTCATCCTTCTGACTGCAGGTATGAACATGTAATCTATCACAGCAGAGCTTTCCCGGTTTCCAGATTCCACGGGAAAGACAACCCACATCCCGTGGTACTGACTTCTACTTCCTCTGCTCAACTGCAGTGCAGTGGGAGTGCTGTGGCTTAGCTCAACTCAGTTGTTAGACATGCTAATCTCATCCTAAAATTAATATCTAACTGGGGCTGCAGGGATGGCTCAGCAGTTAAGAGCACTTGGTTTTTCACAAGGTTCCAGTTCAGCACTCAGCACCTCCCTCAGGCTGCTCACAAGTACCTGAAATCTATGCCCAGGGTATCAGATGTCATCTCCTGGACTCTGAGAGCATCTGCTCACATGTGGCACATGGATAGGAGACACATATATACCCATAAAATAAACATAAAAAAGTCTTTAAAACAATGGACACCTGCTTGTCCATCAGCGCTTATATTCTAATCCTTGATAATTGCTCAGAAATCAGGTTTATCCACCCTTTAACCATTTGCTTAATGCCTCCTTGTCTTTCCGTGTAGCATCCCTAACTTCTTTGAATGTACAAGCCTAATATAGATGGTTCTAGTTAATCAATATACTTATGAGTGAATTTACTATTGTGCTTTGGCCATTCTCAGTAATTCCAGTTTACACTTATGTCCCATTTGTCCAACATGCTAAGCTGGTCAAATTTGAAATGAGAGATGGCTAACCAGTTAAGAACACTTATGGCTTAACCAGAGGGTGAGTTTGGCTCCCAGCACCCACATCAGCTGGCTCACGGACACCTATAACTCTAGTTCCAAGGGATTCAAGGCTCCCTTCTATACCTGTGCATATACACATGTACATGTGCACATGTGCATGCACACACACACACACACCACAATATAAATATAAGTAAGTTAAATGTTTAATAAATTTTCAGATGGGAATAAAGAGCAGTTAGGAGTGTTTGTTGCATTTGCAGAGGACCCAATGCCTGGGAACTCCAATTCCAAAGGTTGTAGCATTTTCCATGGCTTCCATGGGCACCTGCAATCATGTGTACTTACACAGAAACACATTCATACACATAATAAGAAATTTTAAATTAATCTTTTTAAAAACTGAAAAATTCTAATTAGTGTCAGCAGTGATTATGAGTAAATTATTCTCCTTTTTGTGCTAGGAATGTGTTTATGTCAGATCACATGTATTTTCATTTTAGAAACATACCTATTTTTCGTACGTCTTAAAAGGTAGGTCTGGGGACATTGCTCAGTTGGTATGAAGTTCTAAGTTCAGGTCAGCAGCATCTATGCAAAATCCAACATAATGGTGCATATGTGTAGCCCCAGTGCTGGGGGATAAGAGACCAGTAAGTTCCTGGAACTCATTGACAGGAAGTCTAGACAATCATTAAGCTCTAGGTTCAGTGCAAAATGAAATAACGGAGAATAATTAAGGAAGACAGGGTCAGCCTCTAGTATCCACACACATGAGTGCTCAGGAGCAAACATCTGTAGACACACCTGTAACACACACACACACACACGCACGCACACACACATAAATAAATACATAAATAACATATAAATAATTAAGAACAGTAACTAGGAGGAAGATAGGGATGGCGCAGTGGATATAGTGCTTGCAACATAAGCATGAAGACCTAGTTTGAATTCCCAGCACCAGAGTAAAAGCCAGGCATGGCAGAGTCTGTAACCAAGGCTGGTGATGGGAGAGCTGGAACATCTGGCCAGAGTTCAATAGTCAGCGGGAGAACTTGTCTCTAAAGAGTAAAAGAGAGATAACGGAAAGAGAGAGAGAGAGAGAAATGTAGCCAGGAAAATGCTTGTTTGGACACAGTAAATATTCATTCAATAGATGTGAAAAGGCAGAAAAAGAAGAGAAATTACTTTCTATTTGGAGGTCTCAGGCATTTTATAATTCAAGCATATTATACAGATAAGGAAACAAAGCCGCACAAGGTCCCTATGCGCACAGAAAGGCTGTTTCATACTCTTATGGATTTGTGGGCGCCGAGGTTCCCTTCTCCCATCAGCTCATCAAGAACTCTCCAGTTCCAGAGATGCTTTTCTGTCCGTCCGTGTGGAGCCTGGGGCAGCTCAGGGCAGGTGTTGCTGGGGACCTCCTGCCACCGTTTGGAGCCTGAGTGTGAAGGAAACCCACAACAGCAGACAAGCTCAGAACAAGTTGCACACTGGAGATTTTAAAACTGCTGGACCAGTTAATCCAGTACAACAGATGCTTTCTGCTCCTCCTAAGCTTTGGACCTTCTGTCTCTTCTGACGAAAAGTCAAGCGGTGCTTGAAGTGAACCACAGATCTCGTTCTCAGCACGTAGTTTTCACTCTTGCGTTGCCCGCTCCACTCTCTTCTTTTCCTTTGTCGTCCTTGGAGCTGCTTAGCCAGAACAGGCAGTCTTCAGCCTTTTAAGGACAACCAGGTTCCCTCCACACGAGGAGGGAGGGGTCTGATTACTGGAAAGATTGCCTCACCTTCCCTCCATGGCTACATTCCTGTTGGGCTGTTCCCAGAGCACGCTTTCCACCTGAAAAATGAAAGCAGGGTTCCAGCATCTGGAGTTTTCAGTCTCATCCAAATATGTTCCGGTTTAGATTTATTCAGAATTTTGAAAACCAGAGCCCTCGGGAGCTGCAAGGTCGGCGCATACATATGTATGACCTTATCAATGTGAAGGCAAAAATTCCATGCATTCGGAGCGCCCTAAGTCAGAGGTGGTTGCTAGCTGGAATTGATTTCTTCGTGCTGCTAAGGTGACTTTTGTGACCTCACCGTTGTAGCGGAAAGGGTCATATTTACTCAAAAACTGATCTATTGGCTGCAGGCAACACTGCTCAGACTTCTGCCTTTCCTGACGAGGTAGCTAATAGCTAAATGAAACCATGGGAAATTCTCCATTTAGAAATCAGCAATGCACTCTCACCCACAGCTAATATTTCAAAAGTAAAATACCATTAGGAATGCTAAGTTTCTTACTCAGCCTGGGTGTAACAGGTAACCATGAACATTCAGAGATGCAAGTATCAATTTACATCACGGAACTTCAAAATCAGAAACATTTTATGTATTAAGGCATGTATGTTAACATGCTTTTCCCCACATTTAGTGGCAACTGCATGAACAGGCCTGAAGGTACATCCTCAATGAGCTTCTATGTAGCTACCAATGCTAACAAGGTAAGCTTTGTATGCTGACAGGAAATTATCTCTGCAGGATCATTTTAAGTGAGAGAAGCAAGGGCCAGCAACAGAGGTAGGTGTACAGCACAGCTATTTGTGTTCAATAATGGAACTGAAAGTTGTGTGAGCACGTGCAGGCATACATACGGACACATGTGAGGGCAGATGCTTCAGTATGGAGGGACTGTCTGGCTAGACCCACAAGAAGCCTGATCAGAGGCTGCCATGTCAGGGCGGGGTGGTCGGAGGGGTGGCGGCAGGGCTGGGAGAAAGGCAAGTTTCCCTCTTCCCCTATTCCTTTCATACCATTTGAATCTTTGTCACTTTTCCCCTGCACTGCCTATTAAAAATACAAATAAAAAACAGTATTCCAAAGTCTGACTTTGATTTAGAGCTTAGAAATGAGGACATTAAGATTTCATATTCCCTTTCTCCTTTTGGGCAGAAGCGGGCCCTTCCATCATTGGTACTTGCTTTTGACTGAATAGCATTTTTAGATT
>LOEQ01000612.1:200444-215303 GCA_001685075.1 Bramus lutescens | reverse complement strand
CCCTCCTCAGCTCCCCTCCTCCTGATCCTCCCTCCTCAGCTCCCCTCCTCCTGGTCCTCCCTCCTCAGCTCCCCTCCTCCTGATCCTCCCTCCTCAGCTCCCCTCCTCCTTGCTCACAGGGAGCTTTCAGGGATTTCTCCACTGGACTCCTAGAAGTTCAGCCAAGTTCGCCTCCTACTGGAAAGCTCGTTTGAAGCATCCACATGTTAGCTACCAGACCACCAGCTGGACTGTATTGAAAGGATGTGCGAGTCTTCAAAATTAGATTAAGAAAGCACACAGCCTTCTATAAATAATTTAACTTGCAAAGCTAGCCAGCCTCTGAATCAAGGACAGATTCCTTTTTTGAATATGCCACATTAATAAGCAATTACTGTGTAACAAATGCTACCTAATCTCTACATTCATGAAAAACATTCATATGAGTAACTTCTGATCCTCTCCTCACCTTCAACAATTACCATTATACATTCTTATTCTGAAGCCCAATATTTGAGTATTCTTCTGTTCAATTAATATATATTAAAGCCATATGTACAAGGCTCTGTGCTGAATTCTGTGAGAAAATATCCGACCTTAATAAGAGCCAAACTTTTTATTTCAAGGGGCTTCCAAATTCAGTGACACAATCTTTTGGCTTTTAGAAAGAAAGCCATCTGAGTTTAAATAGCAGCTCCGCTTGCGAACTTTGGGTAAGTTTATTAATATCTCCGAGCTCTGGTTCATTCTTCTGTGAAATAATGGCTAGAGCTAGAGAAGTGTGGGAACCACACAGGCCAGCATGGAGAGCAACAAAAGCAGCAACAACAACAAAACCATAAATCCACAGACCAGCTTTGAGAATGACAGGTCAGTGTCAGCGATGGGCGATTTGGAACCAGACTATACATGGTCTTGAACATCAGGCATTATCTAAGAGGCAATGGGGTATGTTTCAAAGGTTTTGCGCAGCATTGGGGCCTTGAATAAACATGTCCTTCAAATGGATGTATCTAACAGATAGATAACTAACATGAAAGGAAACTAGAGGCAAAGGGGCCTTTTGAAGTTTGTCCTCAAAAAGTACAGGACATGCGAATGAAGGGGCATAAAGAATTGTAAGATCAAAAGGAAGCAGAGGGGAGGGTGTGGAACTCTGACTTCCTGGCATGGCATGGCTGTGCTCTTGAACTCACAGCAGGTTTGGTTATCTCATAAGACTGGGTCTAGTAATACTCTGTCATGGAGGAAGGAGGGGCTCATGGGACCCCAGCTCTCCTGGGGGTTTATACATAGTTAACGGCTAATGGAGGAGGGTGATCATTTCAATGGTGTGGCCATTGGTGGTTTGCTTATACTCACCCATATTCCTATAAACAACCTTAATGAAGTTCATAGGACTACCAGAAACAAATTGAAAAGTAGATAATTAAACCTAATGACAACTAAATGCAAGATGGGACCCTAGATTGGAGCCTGGGACTGGAGTGGCATTTCATTTGTATTTTAATAAATAAAGCTTGCCTAAGGATGAGAAAAGTAAAAGAGCCACACTGGCCAGCCTTACAGACCAGGCAGCAATGACACACAGCTTCAGTCACAGTAGCCACACTAGCTTGCCACAGAGACCAGGTCGTGGTGCATGCTTTTATTCCAGAACCACGGAGGATTGTGAAACAGGAGGAGACAGCTCTTAGTCTCAGTCTCCTTCTGAGGTTTCCTAGAGGCAGGATCACCATTTTCGGAGTGGGGTCAAGGTAAGAGTCAGTGGCTGGCTGTTTTGCTTTTTTTTTTTTTTTCCTTTAGGTTGAACTCCAATTTCTGTCTCTGGGTTTTTATTAATCATGCTACATGGAACAGATAAATGTCATTAGTAGGACAATAGGTGACGTTCAAATGAAGGTCATAGTTTTTGCTAATAATCAGTAGTAAAGCTAATCTTGATGAGTGTTTCATAGTTATACAATGTGCCAACATTGGGGAAGCTGCATGAAAGGCATAGATGAAGTGTCAGCCTTATTATCTGATAACCGTCCCTAAGGGTAAAATTGTCAGCAGAGTCCAAGCAAGAGGGGAAGAAATTGTGGCTCTGAAAATGAGGTGATGTGGAAGCCAAAATGATGAAAGCTGGAAATTGCTGGGGTGGGTAGGGTGACAGAGCTGTCAAGGAGAAACTGACCAAAGCCTGGTGACTGAGAAATTTCTCATCACTGAGGTCCAGGGATAACTGGAGTCCAGAGGAGCAGTAATGAGACCAATTTTGCTGTGTCGAGACAAAGAGGCTAATGGAATAGTTCAGTGTGATATGTTTCGCTGGAAACTTGATGTGAAAGACAAGGGGTAAGGGGATTAGTGTCAAGGTTGGGGATTCCCCAACATGCAGGACGTAGTTGGAATGACGAAGCAGACACATGTATCAAAGGAAAGAGGGTAAGATGGACGAGAAGATACTGGTGGAAAATCCCCACAGTTAATTGTGATGAAAGAGAATTATTTCTAGCTCCATTTCTTCCATCAAGAGAAAATTTGTTGCTAAAGACATGCTAGATTTAGTAAAAACAGAAAAGGGAAAAAATAAAACCAGGGTCATTTATTTGCGGTTCTAAATAAGCAGAGAAAATTAAGAACAATTTTCCTAGGTCAATCCAACATTAATTGCAAAATCTCGTTGACATGTAAAAGAATTTACCTTGTGCAGCCCGTATGGAAACAGGTATGAAGATTCCTCAAAAAATTATCAGAACTAGAACTGCAGTATGACCAAGCTATACTGCTCCTTGCTATGTTTTCACAGGCTCTAATCCCAAGCACAGAGATCTTTGCACATCCACATTTATTGCTGAGCAATGACTAATAGCAAGGAAATGCAACCACCCTAGATGCCCAACAACAGAGGAATGGTATACATTCACAATGAAATTTTATTCTGCTGCAAATGAAAATGAAACGATGCTATATCTGTAAGAACACCAAACTTGAAACCACTGTGTTAAATGGCATATGCTAGAGTAAGAATGACGCTTTCTGTCATATGTGGATCCTAAACAAAGTAGTGTGAATGTGTATGTGTGAGAGAAAAAGACAGAGAGAGAGAGAGAGAGAGACAGACAGAGAGAGAGACAGAGACAGAGAGGGAGAACTAGAACACATACCATGAAAAGAGAAGGGAAATATTGAAAGAGAAAGAAAAGGAGATAGAATCATATGACGTTAAAAAAGACTGACTACTTGGTAGAAGGAAGGGACCATCATCAAGAAAGGTACATGGAGGTCATAGAATAGGAAGTGAATAAGAATAAAGTGCATGAGAAAATGTCACATTGACACTCATTACTTTGTATGTTGACTTTAAAAATCAATTTAAAAATAAAATAAAATTCCACATAGGGAAAAAATGCAAAAGGTAGGGTAGATAAAAAAAATCTCAAAATTTAAACAACCGTTCAAGTATACTAGATCTCTGGTGTAAACAGAGTTTCTGTCCTGCCTGGTCCCAGAGCTGTTCAATTCCAAAGAAACACACAGAGGCTTATACCAATTATAAACTGTTGGGCCTACTTGCTCAGGCTTATTATTAACTAGCTCTTACAACTTAAACTAACCCATAATTCTTGTCTATGATTAGCCATGTGACTTGTTCCTTTCCTCAGTGTCATCACTCTTCTCCCTCCATGCCGTGGGTATTTGATTTAGTACAACAAAGCCCTGAGTTAGCCCACCATTTTTAGGAATGGATTTGTGTGTGTGTGTGTGTGTGTGTGTGTGTGTGTGTGTGTTTCAACTATACGCTTTGTAACTAATCCCCCTAAGGATGATTCTTAGGGTGATGCTCAGGGTGATTCTATTTCTGGTATGCCCTCATACCCTAGGCAGGAAAGGATCTGTTGAATTTGATTGGATTTTGAAATCTTTCCCTCTGTCCATCTTTCCCTCCTTTCCCCATCCTTTTGTCCTGCACACTGTTTCCTTTCTGGAAATAAGGCTAAGCAAGCTATCCAATCCAGACCTAGAATCCATAGCCATATAAACACATCTCTGTCTCCTGATAGCACTTAGTGTATTTTTTCAAAGGAAACAATTTTCATTTATAGACAAAATAATACAGAATGTTATTTGTGGTATAACAGAGAAGGGAGTTTGCAAACCAGTCCAATCTGGAGGTCTCTTCCCTCTACAACATACTCATTTTTGTGGGCTTGAACAAATGGTGTAATGTAGCACAATTCTAATTATTCTTAATAATAAAAGCCCAGAGTCACATAAAGGGATTAATGCCGAAGATCACAGAAGCAGATCAGCAGCCACTAGAGAGTTCTTACCTCTACCAATGCTCAGACCAAGTGGGAGAGATCCTGTCTCTATGAAACCTCAGACTACACCCTCAGACTGAATCCTCAGGTGGCATGCTCAGGCAGAATCCTCAGACTGCATCTGAGCTCCTGTCTCCTCCTGCCTTATATTCCTCTCTCTACCCAGCCATCTCACTCCTGTCTCCACCTCCCTAGTGCTGGGATTAAAGGCATCTGTGAGCTGTTTCTCTTTTAGACTTAGTCAAGCTCTTGTAGCCCAGGTGGCCTTAAACTCACAGAGATCTGTCTGATCTCTCTGCCTCCCAAGTGCTGGGACTAAAGGTGTGTGCCACCACTGCCTGGCTTCTATGACTAACTAGTGCTTTAGCTCTGCACTCTGATATTTAGGCAAGCTTTATTTGTTAGAATACAAGCAAAATATCACTACAATGCTTAATCTTTCTAGACTTCTCACTAAGAAAGTCACTGTGTAGTTTGGAGCCAATCATCAGTAAGCATCCCACAGGGTGTCTATAGTAGCTACTGTAGATGAGGAAGCTAGGGTTTAAAATCAATATGTCATTTACTAAAGAAGCCTGAAGAGCAGACTCTAAAATAAACATTTAATCACTAGATAACATGATATGATAATGCCTACCTCACAAGAAGGTTGTAAGATTAGTATTATTATAGGTTCTTGGTATGGTACTTCATATACACTGGTTATAATTTATGAGAACTAAGTATATTAGTCTTTCCTTTTCTATTCTTTTTAGACCAAACTCTAAGCCTTAAGAACCAAGTATGATTACTTTTTGAAAAGCAGAATTACAGCCGGGTGGTGGTGGTGCATGCCTTTAGTCCCAGCACTCAGGAGGCAGAGGCAGGTAGATCTCTGTGAGTTCGAGGCCAGCCTGATTTACAGAGTGAGTTCCAGGACAGCCCAAGATACACAGAGAAACCCTGTTTCGAAAAACCAAAAGAAAGAAAAGAAAAGAAAGGCAGAATTACGTGCAACAGAAGTAGATGGTACCTTAACACAATATTTTAATTGTTTAAATAGTCTCATGCAGAAATAAACCAAATTCATCTTCCTGTAAACAGTAGCATCCAACGGAGTGGATAAACAATAAGTTAATAAGCAAATAACCACTGGACTGTGGGTTAAGAACAGATTTTTCTCAGTCAGGCTGTAAAAATAATTTTAAAAAGGGACAGAGAAGGCTGAAAGATGAAACTTCTGCCTGGAAGAGGCTTAGAGGACATCTGGCCTTAGAGGCCACTCAAAAGAATTTAGTTTGGCTTACACCATACACAATAACCTTAGAGAAAGCAAACATCTAGGAGGAATAAACCTACCCAAGGGAGTGAAGAACCTCTATAACAAAAACTTTGAACGTTTGAAGAAAGAGATGAAAAGGACACTAGAAAATGGAAAGAAATCTCATGCTCATAGACTGGTAGAATTAACATTGTGAAATGACCATTTTACCAAAAGTTATTTACAAATCAATGCAATCCCAATCAAAATTCCCATCTCATTCTTCACAAAAATAGAAAAAAAATTTAAATTCATATGGAACTGCAAAAGATCCCAGATAGTCAAAATAATCCTGAACAAAAAGAAATAACCTGGAGGGATCACATACAGAGCTTAAAATATTTTACAGAGCCATAGCAGTATGGTATCTGCACAAAAACAGACATATAGACCAAGGAACAAAACAGAAGACTCAAACATGAGCACACAGACTTCAGTCACTTAATACTTAACAAAGACACCAAAAATACACTGGGAAAAAGGAAGCATTTCAACAAAGGGTTTTGGGGGAGTAGATGTCCAAGTGCAGAATTAAATTAGACTCATTCTTATCACTTTACACAAAAATTAGCTAAATGTGAAACCTGAAACATTCTAACTGCTGGAAGAAAACAGGCAGTGCCCTGTATTACAGGAGTGTAGGAAAGGACTTTCTGAATGTGACTTCATTTGCCCAAGAACAAAGACGGACAACTGGCAGTTAGAACTTCATGAAGTTAAAAAAACTCCTGCGCTGCTAAAGAAACAGCCAACCAGGTGAAGACAAAGCCTACAGAATAGGTGAGAATCCCTGACATTTACATATCTGTGAAGGTTTTAATGAGAATGCCCCCAAAGGTGGGGGGATTGAATGCATGAGCCACACTTAATGGAACTGTTTGGTCTTTGTCTTGTCAAGGAGATGTGTTAGCAGGAATGGGCTCTGAGGTTTCAAAAGCCCGCATCAGGCCCAGTTTCTCTCTCTCTCTCCCTCTCTCTCTCTCTCCATCTCTTGCTCTATCTGTCTGTCTGTGTCTCTGTCTGTCTCTCTATCACTGTCTTTCTCTCCACCACCCCTTGCCAAAGGATGAAGATGTAAGCTCTCAGCTACTGCTCCACATCTATGCCTCATACTGCTCCCCACCATGATGATCATGGACTAACCTTGGAAACAGTAAGCAGGCCCCCAGTTAAATGCTTTTTTTTTAAAGAAAAAAGTTGCCTTTGTAATGATGTTTCTTCAGAGCACTAGAATAGCAACTAAGAACATCTGAGAGAGGATTAATATTCAGAATACATAAAGAACTAAAAACAAAAAACCAAAGAATCAAAATAAAAAAAAAGACCTATTTTAAAAAAATGATCCTGGTACTTGGGAAGAGAATTCCAAAATGAAGCTTAAACTANAAAAAAAACCTAAGAAATGCCAATAATACATGTAATTCCATGTATAAATGAACACATATGGTTTTAATGAACTTATCTCATCTGGTATAACAATGCTCTCTCTAAGAGCCAAAGACCACTTAACAAAAATCCTGATACCTGACATGAGAAACCCTATTTTGGCCAGGCAGTGGTGGTGCACAACCTTAATCTCAGCACTCGGGAGGCAGAAGAATCTTTGTGAGTTCAAGGCCAGCCTGGTCTACAAGAGCTAGTTCCAGGACAGGCTCAAAAAAGCTACAGAGAAACTCTGTCTCACAAAACCAAAACCAAACAAACAAACAAACAAAACCCTCTTTTGAGCTGTTGGGCCAAACTCCCCAAACGTGCAGCTGGTTGCTATTGCTCTTAGTTGTTTTTCTCAAGAAGTAGGAGATAAATCCCTATGATGAAGACACCATGCCATTCACAAACAGGACCAAAAGGCCCCTGAGCTGGAACTGACCGGAATTCTTCCTCCCCGAAGACAAGTTTTCATAGACCAGAAGGCACCAAAGCAAGCTTCTAAAGGAGGGGTCAACCAGTTGTCCTACTCAGCTATGATGCCTATGAACCGTAACAACCAGTATGGCATGGTGACCCTAAGGGTGCAGTAGTGCTGCGCATACCTTGGCATTAACCTATGACTCTATAATTGGATTTAAAACCTATTCAACAACAGGGAAATCATGCCTGGTACAAGAAACGTAGCTAACTACTCAGTGTTAATGAAGTCGTGATTATTGGAAAAGACTCTATCACCACTAATTTAGTAAACTAGCATAATCCCTAACAACAATCTATAAACATTTGTCTTTATACCCACAGGTAAGTATAGTCCTCTCCCTCATAAAAGAAGCTTCTCTTTGCAACAGATGGAAACCACAACCAATCAAAAGGCAGAGTTGTGGAGCCCAGTCCCAATGAATACATCTACAAAACACTCCTGAACCTAAGGCTCAGGGATTATTGTGGAAGAAGGGCAGAAAGATTTTAAGAACCACATAATCAGGGAGTTTGCTGGGAGACTGTGTGTCCTGGTAATGTCAGAAGCTATACCCATAAAGTCTCACCAACATGAGTGTCCAAATGTCAGCTGAATAATGATGACCCAATGAACATGCTGAAGCAAATGTGGAAAAGCCCACAAGGCCTCAAGTTTATGCAAAGATCTACACGTAAACTGAGAAATGCTTGGAACAGGAGAACTAGCCTTCCCCAGGGAATAGCACATCAAATGGGTGATCCCATACCAACAGGTCAGCTATGAAAACACATAAAAAATAACATTTACAGACCTAAGAGGTTATATTTAGGAATATATATTCATATATGTATGCAACAACAATTAACAACAACAAAAAAAGAACATGCATTTGAAAGAAAGCAAGGAGTGGTTCATGGAACAGTTTAGAGGGAAGAAAGAGAGAGGAGAAACAGGATTCTATGATAATCTCAAAAATAAAAAGGTCAGAAAAAGTCCTCTTTCCCAACATTGGCTACCTTGTTTCATCTTCTTTTCTTTCTCTTTTCCTCTTCAGGTTTGTCCCTCCTAGAAGTGAAAATTAGAAATTTTCCAATCTTCAATACTAGATGATATCTCCCTATTCTCCTGTTACCTGATTTGACATGCAAAAGTTGTCATTACTTCTCTTTCTATAAAAACACACTGGCTAAGTGTAATTTAGTGTCTGTACCATTTGCAGCATGACCGTTGTCCTTGGTAATGTCTCATGGCCACCTCTCCGTTTCAGATTGGCCATTGAGATACAACAGTCCGAAGGCAAAACATGCTTCTTATTTTTCATGCCTTTGGAAAAAAGAAAAAAGACTTGTAGAGATGTTGGGTTTTTTTTATTAAAATAATCCATCTTTTTATGTCAAATGAGCACTGTAATTGACATGATTACTTCGAGCTGATCTATTATGGATTTAAACAAAGCAAAAACTAATTGAAGAAATGGGAATTAATAATGGTGCTGTACTGCTGTTATTCTGTAATCAATTCTAATGAAATACTGGAACATGAATTCAAATGTTCTGGTCATAATATTTGTCCATAAGTGGATTTATATGTAAGTGTCTGTTTGTATCACACAATGCATTTAGTGGCTAAGACAGTGCAGTATGTTAAAATATTATAGCAGATCTGAGACAAATTTTTATGAGACTTGGTTTCTTATTTTGAAAAAAAATTGTGAAAATAACATCTCGAAATTTAAATAACAATATCTAAGGTAGTAAATAAAACATATCCAGAGAAATTTAATATTTAGTGGAGGTTATCTATTAATATGTCACATGTGTCTAATATTATGTAGATTTACACGTGATCATTTATTGTGTGTGTGTGTGTGTGTGTGTGTGTGTTGAAGTCATCTAAAAAACATGACTGCTCAAATGTGGAACTATCGATTCTGCCAAGCCTTGGAAAATTGTTCAAGGTCATTCAAAAGATGCTAAAAGCCATTACCGTCCGCCAATAGCAAACCTCCTGGGAGGCGGTGATGAAATTCACCCAGGTTTTGATGACTGTTGATGACTTTGAAAGGCAAAGCAGAGCAGCAGAGACACCTGCAAACTCAATCCGCTTATCTTCAGTCAGAACTAATAGTGCTCTTCACTTCGAGTGAACCTAAAACAGCTCTTCACATTCCGATGGTGCCTGTGCAGCTATGACACTTACTCTCTGGGAACAAATAGAGAAACAAAGCAGCGACAGGCTTTCCCTTTGTCAGGTTCTATCGGTTTTCTTTGGTGTTGTCTTTCCGTTATGGGGCCTCCTGAGAAGCCTGAGCCAGCAGGCAGATCTCTGACCCAAGCTAGGCTCAATTTCAGTATCTCCTCCAAACACATCCCTAGAAGAGTTCCAGGGGCCATGGGATAAATACTCAAGTCCAGGCTAGGCGCCTAGATCACAGGCTGAGCAATTTTAGGTCAGTGTTTTCCTCTGTGGCATTTCCCATCACAAAAGCTCATCCTAACAAGTTCATATTTATATATATGAAGCTTTGACTTGGGGCTTGGCAAATGGTAGCCAGCTGTACAACAGTTTGTTTCTTATTCAGAAAAGCAACATTTTCTGTCTGCTGTCTGACACCACATTAAATAACTTCCACATCTAGAAACGTTGTGATTTAGTAGAGCAATGGCTTGAAGAGATTAATGTTCCCAACAACGAACAATGAATACAAATTCTTTAAGCCAAGACTCTGTTCTCCCTGCTATTGAGAATTCCTCATTTTTGTATGCTGTAAAGCCATCTGTCCTTAATGCAGCGGATAAAACATTCCACAAATGTCAGCTACACAGCACTAGGGCTTCACACAAGATACCCACTACAACTGCCTTATTTACTTTGTATTTAAAAAAATCCAAAAATTTCAAAGAAAACAAATTAAGTATAAAATTCTCTGAGCACCGTTTTATGGTGTTTATTTAGCTATTAGACTAAAATGTAAATAAGTTGTCAATACAAATTCTGGGTAAAATTAAAAATATTTTGTAAGTTCCGAGATCTTATTACTTTGGGGTCAACAATCACTTTTCTTTCTTTTCAATACTCATACACAGTCAAGAAACTTGAAAATTTGACTTCCAAATTAAATCAGTTGTTTACACTACAAAATGAAGACACTCGATACTTTAAAAAGTAAATTATAATTGTAAATATCCATAAGATTATAATTGGCAGGAAAGTGATTCCTCATACTCCAGAAAATATCCTAGTTTCTAAAAAGTGAAGGTAAAATTATATAATGACACAAATAACTAAATTTAAAAAAAATAGAAAAGAAAGGAAGACAGAAAGTGGATCCGCGACAGAAGATAAATCAAAGGTTTTTGTTTTAAAGTCATTCTGGATGTCCAGTGAGATGCTCTTGTAAGGTTTTCTCTATACTGAAGAAGGGCAGAAGTTAGAGACTCTCGGAATACTTTGTGGGGGCAATGATGGCACATACGTTTATTCCCAACACTCAGGAGGAAGAGTCAAGTGGATCTTTGTGAGTTCGAGGCCAGCCTGGTCTACAGATTGAGTTCCAGGACAGCCAGGACTACACAAAGAAAAGAAAAAAAAAAGGCCATTTGGTTTGTTTCAATGGGCTTGAATTTTGTTAGCTATTGATTCAATGGTATAATCTGGAATCTAAAAATCTCTCACTTTCACCATTTCAAATATATCTTCAGCTCTCCTCAAATGATCAGAATGACAATTATAAAAGATTTCTTCTAAAGCCCTTTGCAAGTACGATGAAAGCTACAAGTCCTCTCACTGCGTGCACAAATAAAGTTCCAATTTTACTTCAGGTGTGAAGGGCTGTGTATGCAAATGATAAGTTTAATATATGTCTCATCCACCTTTTTATATCTCACAACTAACAGCGTTCTGACAAAGTTGGGTTCTTAGCAACTGTGGCTCAATAAAAATATGCCTTTTATTTTAAAAACTATAAAAACATAATTGGAGACTAGCATGAAACCCCTGACTCTCTGTGACATGTAGAGACAACCAAATGACCTTTTAAATATACTTCCATTAGACAGCGGTCCATGAGCTCATAGACCTAGTTAGCACTGCCAGCTTCCTTTAGGACCAAGAAGAGTTAACACAGTTTCATGGTGTCTTGATTGACAGTCAAGAAAGCAATTGTGCTTGGGATATATGCGTTTCCACAGAACACAGCTTTCCCTTGGTTGAGGTGAATGATGTGCCAATATTGGTTCGCTTTTAGGTAGCACTGCTGTTAGGCAATGACATCCCAATTGTTTTTGACAAACCATAGACAACTGAACTTCCCCCTTGCTCAATAAGACCATCTGGGAGGCTCTGGAATATGTTCCAAGAAGGCATTTTCTAACCCGCTATCTTCTCTTCTGAGTAGGAATACTTTCTGAAACAATCTATTAACTGCATATATTTTCATAGCTAATTAATCCCATGTGTCTATTAATAGCAATAAACTCAGAAGTCCCCATCAGCATTACCCATTTCTCTTACACCATGGTTATTTTAAGAAAACGCCAAATATCAGAGAAAATGGAGACAGGCTCTTGTTTACAAATTTGTGCTGCGCGCAGCTGTGGATGTAAAGATGAAATACAAAGATGCCCCCGGAGAATAGACGAGAATGTTGAAGGTCCCCCAGAGACGGGCTACTCTCGAGGTATCTGTTATTATCCTTACCCTGTCCCTCATTTCCTGCATCATGTATTTTAACCTGGAAAATTCCTTTGGCTATCAGAAGTCACCGTGGCAAATCAAATTAGCAGCCGTGAATGCAAAGAAGAAGGCAATTGATGTTGATTGTTTGAGTGAGTACCTCTCCTGTGCAAAAGTAGAAACAGTCCTTTCATACTGCTACAATAAAAGCACTTCCAAAATTATATTGGCCTTAGGCAAATTGATGACCTCATAACCAAATATTAACCCTGTGAGCATCCTTTCATTCCTCATTGAGAATTTTTTTATACATATAATAGAGCCACTTAGGTTCTTCACTCTTGGCATTAATATCCACCCAGCCGATGGCACTCGCCATCCATCCACACAGGAACTGCTTTTCTCTTCCCGTCTACCACATTCTTATTTGCCTGGCTCCAAACTGTCATCAAGCTAAGAAAGGAGTCTGAGGATGGGGCCATTTCCAAGCAATTGTCATTTATTCCTTTACATTGAGGATGCAGTTTAACAGCTAAAAAGTGCATGCATAGAATGGGCAATCGTTTTTACTCAAGTCTGGAGAAATGTAACAAAATAAGGCAATGGCTTTCAAGAGACATGGAGCTTATTTGCTACAGGAGAAAGCACAGAGACTGTTGGGGAAAATAAAAACTGTGGGTTCCTTTAGCTTCTCAGACTGTTACGAGTTAAGCATAATTATATGTCCTTCCATTCATATGTATACACACAAATGCACGCACACACACACATACACACACACATACACACACGCACACACACACACACACACACACACACACATTCCTGTGTGGATCAAAACCCCATGTACTAAATGGAATTGTATCTGATGGGCTAGCTCACAGGGGCTAAAGAATAAAAGTTATTCCCACGCATTTGAAAGTAGGAGGAGGTTAGAATGCTAATTCAACAATTTCATGATCTAAATACTATCAGACATCACACCACAATTGATTCCTGACATAGCAGTTTTGGAGCCCTTGTGCTCAGGGATCACCACCATCCAGTAGGGGTAGGCTGCAACCTTGGCTTGACACTTTAAACAAAGTGCAAGTCTTTGGGGCACAGTGTCTGTATTCACTAGTGTCCTTGACTTAGTGCACTGGCATTACAATCCTGGTCAAGCTTTCAGACTGTCTATGAAGATAGAAAAGGATTCCATCGATAAATCTCATTACACCACACAAACACCTGAGGACGTCCCCACGGATCCTGAAGAGCTAGTTCTGAATTTCAAAGATGTGCTTTCTGTTACTGTAATTACAGAGAGACGGCGAAGGCAGAGAAGGCTCTTAGAGGCTCCAAGAATCTTGTACGAAGGTGTGCTTTTGGATACAAAGCAATGTTGACTGCAGCTGTGTATCCTAAACTCTGAAAACAAAACTCAAACAAAAAACACTTCACAGAGGTAATGGCCCTAAACTTTACATTCAGTATGTCTAGAGAATGGAATGAAGGGTGTAAAACGAAGATGTTCAGGAAAACTGTTACTTAGAAAGGACTTAACTTTCTCCCAGCTGGTGACAGACGCTGACTTATTAACTGAATCTGCTGTGCTGAAGGCACACTAAGCGCTAGCCACTGAACCAAGTTCTAAGCACACAAACATGAAAAATCAGTCTCAGACCAACACCCACCTCATCTATGAAGTGCTGGAGCATGTGAAGGGGCCAAACCTGCCAATCTAAAGCTGCAGGATCTCCACGACAAGGCAACAATAGGATAGCCAAGAGGCGCCCCAGAGAGGGACCAGTATCCAAGGCTTAGCAGAAGCCAGAGACCTTGAACCCAATCAACGATTCATTGGAATGAACACTTACAGGCAAAGACGTCTGGACTAAAGGGTGTACTGTGTGACTCATTGGAGCACACTACAGCTTCCATGCCAAGATTTTTTTTTATGTTTTTTTGTTTGTTTTGGGTTTTGGTTGTTGGTTTGATTTTTTTTTTTGACCTTCTAAATTTTGGTTTTGGAGAGGGGAGGTTGGAAGAGCAGAGGACAGAAGCAAGGGGATAGGAGATGACTGGAATCTGGATGCATGATGTAAAATCTACCAAGAATCAATAAAAAGTTTTAAAAAAACCAACAACTCAATCTCTCCATCTCCTTTCGGAATAGAAATTCCACCTATAATTTGAAAAACAAGTGAATAAATATAAAACCGCAATCTAAAATATGAAGTTATTCTCTAATGGCTTACTGTAGAACTCACTAAGTTTGATTATTTAGGGAATGCTTTGGTAATGAGGATACATAAACACAACCGGTGCTGAATATAAAAAAGAAATTATTAGAGGGCAGAGGACATCCTAGCAAAAAAGAACCAAATTCTAAATATATTTCTAGCAATGAATTAATATTTTGACTGAAGTTTTAGTTAACATTTTCTTCAGGCCTTAAAGTGATCTAAAATATGTCTAAAGATTATTATAGTATAAAAATAATGTGTTTTAATGTAAAATATCATTAAACATTATACATATTAGACTTCTGCCATACAAAATTTAATATTTTTACTATTCAAAAGGTCATTGATTATCACGGAAACAATATCTGACGATCAGATAATCTGATAAACAGGAGTCGCTGGAGCAATAGCCAGAACCAAGAGAGCGAGCAGAGGACTGCCACTCTTTTTAAAAGAGAAATAGACCACGCCCAGTGG
>LOEQ01000612.1:168967-191512 GCA_001685075.1 Bramus lutescens | reverse complement strand
TCTTTATTAACCAATGAAAGTAACACGTAGACAGATGACCCTCCTACATCACTGATACACTCATCTCAAGGTTCTGTTAGTCCCAGCCATGACCAAGCTCAAATTTATCATACATAGTGAATGAAAAAGTTGATGAGAAATTAGGATATTAAAATAGTGGTCAGGAAGCAGGGATTGCAGAAGGCCAGAGGGCAATCAGGTTTTTTATAACATCCCCCCGAACACAATTTTGCCACAGGCATATAAAGCATCCCTACTGGCACCTTTCCTAATTGCTTTATCCATTTATGTGGACCATAATTGCCAAAATTATCTCCTTGACTGAATGCATGTGTGTTGCCTTTGGCATTTTTGTCTCTACACAAAAAATTGAGGAGATTAAAAAACTGCAATGTAAGTTGAATTCTGGCCTTTAGGTTTTAATATGTGGACTAACTCTCTGTAGTAATCCAAACTAAACTGTGTTTCTATAGTCAGAAACACAAGGAAGGGAATGCATTGTTAGAAGTGGGGCTGGAGCCTGAAAATGTTTGACTTGTGTCTTCACCGGCCAACATCAAATACTCTCAGTGAAAAAGCACAGGGTATGGATATCCAGCTGGCCACATCCCAAGCCCCAATTCAACCCTGACTCATTGTCATTCTGTGGGAACATCACTAACATCCCTGAGATATGGAACCCCAAAACTCAAACTCCTTCAATGCACCCCAAATAAACATTTCTTGCTATTAGACTGAGCGGAAACTGAGAAAAGATAAGGAAAGCATTAGAAGTAGGTTTGCATCAATTACAAGAGCTGTCCAGCTGTGTGAACCTAGCATATGAGTACCACAATGGAGAGGTGAGTTCTAAATAAACTTGTTCTTGTATTTCCCAAGGAACTCCTGCCCCACAGGAAGCAAAGCAACTATCATTCTAGAGAATTCACAAGAAAACACTGAGACTAGCTAAAGAGTCTTTGTTGTCTAGGTTTAAGTTGATCTGGGTCTGTATTACTTTCATTTATTATATGCAAAAGAAAAAACTGAAATTCATGATGACCTGTTGTAGAATATTATTTTAAGGTGTGTTGCTCTTGTTTATGCTGCATTGGTTAACTCTGTGATGTTGTGATACTTTGCCTGTCTAAAACACCTGATGGTCTAATTAAGAGCTGAACAGCCAATAGTGAGGCACGAGAGAGAAATAGGTGGGGCTGATAGGCAGAGAGGATAAATGAGGACAAATTTGGGGAAAAGGGTACTGGGAATGAGAGAGGAAGGAGGAGGACTTCTGAGTGTTCATTTCCTGGCCACTCAGACCCATATAATCACACAGAAACTACATTAATTACAACACTGTTTGGCCTATTAGCTCAGGCTTCTTACATCTTAAATTAACCCATTTCTATTAATCTGTGTATCAACACAAGGCTGTGGCCTGGTAAACATTCTGGGGCATCTGGCTCCTTCAGCAGCTACATGGCATATCTTTGACTCTTCCTACTCTCTCTATATATCTCTGTTGGGATTTCCCACCTGGCTGTAGTCTGCTAAGCCATTAGCCAAAACAGCTTCTTAATTAAACTGTGGTAATAAAACATACTCACAGCATATAGAGGGAACCCCACATCATTCGGGGGCCAGTCACCCAACTACACAGCCAGATATGGAGTAAGAAGGAAAGGACAAGTATACAGGAATAGAGAAAGATCAAAGTCCCAAGGCCAAAAATAGATAGGATAAGTTAAGAAAAACTGGCAAGAAAGAAGCTAAGCTAAGACCAGGCATTCCTAGCTGAGAATAAGCCTCCATGTGTGATTTACTTGGGAGATGGGTGGCAGGTCCTCCAAAAGAACCAAAAGAGTAAAAGCAAAAAACACCACCACCAATGACCTACAATTATTGTCTATCTTTATTTTCTATATTCTGACAGTATCGACAGCATACTGGTAAAGCTTCAACATATAACCCTATTCCAATTCCAGTTACTTGTAAACGCTACGTTGGTGTTTATGCTGCAAGTGGCAGAGACTGCCCAGGAAAGCTAGGGTGGGGAAGGGAGCTATTACCAATGTTAGTTTGCAATAATATGTCTCTCTACTGGGGGCATTACTGGTAAAAGGAAGTCAAAGCCTCATTTGTTGTTGTTTGATTTTTCTGGATTCTCAAAACTCCACATGCTCCATAGCACAGCCAGTGAAAACATTGATGCCCATATCCAGGATGTACCACAAGAAATATTTAATACATGTCTTTTTGATATAGTGGTGTATTCTATTACCCCCACTAAATGTGTTAAATGGCTGAACTGGGAGGCTTGCCAGTTCTCAGATAGCTTAGATATGCACGGTGTCCCATGAGCCACAAATTTTCTGCTGCCTCTGCTACAATTTCCTCCTATGAAATAGAGCTGTGCCATAACATACATTTTAAAGAGCTCAGTTCTTTCATGCTGTATGGATGAGCCACTGGCACCCAGGAAACAGGCCGTGCTTATCGAGAACCAACAGTCCGATGGTCTGCCTCTGATCACTGCTCTTGTTTTATTTCCTAGGAATAATCCCAAATGCCCAGATACTTTTGTTATTACCAGCTGTGCCCACTCTATCCTTGAACCTCATTTTATATTTAATGTTGCTTTGAAGACAAAGCGTTTTCAAGTAGCCAATCCAAGCCTCTTTGTTCTTAATGTATCATGCAGCATGACACTCAGAACTCAATCTTAGGGGCAGATTTCCAAGTGATTTTTTGTTTCCTCACTCAGAGCATGTTGTTCTGGTTGGATTTGCACAGCGGTCACCTAATCGCTGCAGGGACTTGTGAAAAATGTTATCAGGGAGTGATGTCGTGTGTCGGCACCATGAGGTCCCTGGAGCCAGGCGCTATATAAATACAAGGTATCAGAAGATTTTGACCTGTGGGGGTGGATAGCGCTTTGGTACATCTCCATCACACTCTATCGTGACAGGCCTTTGCAAAAGAAGAATCAGTAGGTGGGTTTATCTTGCTGTGTAAACCTCAGTGGGAGATAGTGATACTTAAACTGCAAGCTATGTGGCTTCCAGAGAAGCTGTGATTTTCTCTAACATTTATTAATTTCCTGTATCCACAAATACTCAGCCCCAACTGCCTTTCTTTGTTAAGCAGATCTCAATATGCTCCAAACGAGTGGTAGACTCTGTCCTGTGTTTTGCTTGAGTAAGTGAGTATTTAGAGGATATGAAATTGGCAGGTGGATCCTTCTACAGATTAGGTATTATTAGCTCAGAAGATGAGCGCAGATTGTGATCATATTTTTGAATACTGAGGCTTTCAGAGACCTGAGTAATAACGGGATATGTAAAGCAGGTGAATCTAAGCGATACAGCCAAGTATTAGACTTCTCACCTCTACAATGGCTGCTGTGTGATAGGATCTAGCTATGACATTGGCTAATATTGAATCTGTAATAACAGAAACGCTATCTGCTGCACATGAAATTTCAAGGGACAGAGGCATACAACACAGTGATTTTTATTTATTCACCCATCCTTAATGCATGTGGATTTTTAAATGGCAAAAGACCTAGCTTGCTTATGTTCGCAGAAAACCTACTAGGTCAGAGTTTGAGGGCATGCTGACCAGCAGCAACGGAAATTGTTTGAAGTCCATTTCCATCAAATACTCTCTTTGGCATAGAAAGAAAGGAGAAGCAAATGCTTTACTCTGCACCTGGTAATTGGCTAACATAGAGGCAGACTGGGATCACAGCCCACCTTTACTGAGAAAAAATATCAGATTGACATATGATCAAAAAGGAAATCCATATCACATTGCACTCCTGCAGTATGCTTGTTTGTCACGTCCACGGGTGGATGTGCACACCCTACACACAGCATGAATTCCTTCTAGAGCCCAGGATGCCAGTAAAATCTTATCTTAAACCAGGACTTCAGGGGAAATGAGCCATGACGGCGGGTGCTAGGAGAGTTTGGTCATTCAGAGGCAGATACGAATGTGTGAACACAGGAGCTGTCCTGTAACATCAGTAGCAAGTAGCCCACTTTCTAAGGCGAGGCAGCAATGCACGAACTGGGAGAGTCAGAGTACGCAGCAATCTATTTTCTAGCATGTGACTTCTGCAGTGGGGGTGGGGAAGGGGGATAAGTGATTTTTCTTTGGGATCCTATAATAGCCCCCATTCCTTGGGAGGAAAGTGCCCTCCCAAGAGCTCCTTAACGAAGACGTTAACTCCTACCAGAGTGCAACACTTTGAATTGAAAATTTCATTGTTTATATATCTTTATATAAAGAAATATTCATAATACATTTTTAATGGCATATGCAATGTGACTGACTACCTTCTCAGAATGTTGTCCTGACTCAAAAGATCACTAGTCTGTCTTTAATCAAAAGCCTGACCCACCAGACAAATGTGTTAGCTTTCATTTTGACCTTCTATTGGTCAAATTTTGCCCAACCATGGGAAATTCCATAGGAAGAAATGAGAGGAAAGGGTTGGTTTTATGTTGCTTTCAGCTGTTGTGTTTTCGTTGTTGATAATAATTTGAATAAAACTTTACATGTGATAGCTTGGACTTTATTCACAATAAGAAGAGGTTACTTGTAGCCCAAATGGATTTTAAAGCTCTTGGGTTACCAATGACTCACATTCATTAGATAAGTGACTGTCATTTGCTAAAATGTTTATCAAGTAGGTATTTCTAAATAAGACAACACAGGTAAAATGAAGCTGTTTGAGTATCTAGTGATTAACAGATTAAATCATTAAATGCAGGAAATATGTTCGTGTGCACATTAGATTCTGTGAAAGCTGTGTATGCCAATGTGACTCGGGGAAAACGTACAGATTTTGAGCCAATAAAGCCTAACAATAAAGACAGTCTTTGTAAAGATGAGAAAGCTAAACTGGACTTAACAATTATCTTTCCCATAGTCATATAATTAGCTAAGAAGCCCAGAAGGACCAGGACCTAGTCTTCCGGATACTGGACTAAGTCACATTGTTTGATAGGTGAACGAATGACAAAGTGCGATGCTTTTTAGATGAGCTCCCGCCTTGCATCTTGGGAAATCAAAGCTTAATCTCCTAAATAATTACAGAAATTATCAGCTATACTAAAAATTAGAAGATAGATAAGTAGATGATATATCAAAGATAGATAGAGATATCAAAGATCTATAGATGATAGATAGATGATAGATGGATGGATGGGTGGGTGTGGATGGATGGATGGATGGATGGATGGATGGATGGATGGATGGGTGTAGATGGATGGATGGATGGATGGATGGATGGATGGATGGATGGATGGATGGGTGTGGATGGATGGATGGATGGATGGACAGATAGATAAATGATGGATGATAGATGATCGGTGACAGAAAATGAAAGATTGACTGCTTAGTTCCTTAATTTGGTAGCTGAGTTAATTATTTGTTCCATTAGGGAGTACTTCCCCTCTCTCTGAAAATGTCTGTGTGTCCTGAAGCAATTAGTCTGAGTATGAATAATATCCAAGTAGTGCCTAAAATGCCTAGAGAATTTTCAATTATCCAACTCCATCTCTCTCTTATCGCCGAGTTTAAAGGAAAATTAAATGTGGATCTCCTTCTTTCATGTAAGAATCCCAGAGGCCTCTCCTCCCATGATAATTTAGGGAAGAAGCTGATATTTTAATATCAGAGTAGCTCATCTAAGACCAGTAAGAACACACTAGAGACCCCAGCTTTCCTACAGTCAAGTCATTAGCCTATCAACATCACCTAGCTCTGCCCTTGCTCTTCCCTTCCTTTTTCCATGTGACTGCAGATGTCACAAGACCAATGAGCTCTTCTGTAAATAGCAGATTCTATTTTAAGGTGCCTTTAAATTACTTTCCTCCTGAAACCCACTTATCCATCAAGTCAGTGGCATTCCCACCATGAGGGGAAACATGACACAGCTGGCTTACCAAAAGCCAATTCTTATATTTAGGATTTTCAAATTCATAGCAGAGCTAATCACTTACAACACAGTGTTTCTCTATTCCAAGGGCCATGATTTTCGAAGAATAAAGCATTTAAAGAAACGGCAGTTTCGACTTTAAAAGTAAGAGCATTGATTTCAACTATACACAACAAGATCACAGAATGCCAAATGACTTCGAAGTCATTCTTCACTTTTAAAAGAAATAAATTTCAACCTGCTGGCAGTGGGACAGGCGAGAGAAGATAACAATAGAGGGGGCTGAACAAGCTGTATCTGCAAACGCGTTTTAGGTAGTGTTAGAGAGCGGAAAGCAGAAGAAACTGTGACTCTCTTCCCAAGTCTTTATTGGAGGTGGACACAGAACCTCTTACCAAGAGCAACAAAAAGTCAGCATGGACTATAACTATAGATGGAGATAGCAGGTCAGGAGTAGACAGCGTCTGAGAACATCCTAACATAAGACTCCGTAACCCAGAGGGGTTGCAAAGCAAGTTTGAAAAATTCTGGTGACCCAAAAGTTGTGACATGGCTGCTGAGGAAGCAAGCCAGAAGTGTCACGGCATGTTACTGCAGATGCGACGAGACCTATGAGCTGTCAGTTATGGCACAATGGGGACAAGGAGGGCATGGATAAGAACTAATGGCGGAAGGCCAGCCAGTTAAAGGATATTTGTGGCTGCAGACAAGTGTGGAGGACCAAGGGTGACTGTGGACTGGTGCTACCCTCCTCCTGGAGGTATTCAGAGACACACAGGTAGATTCTGACCTCAAGGGAATGAGCATAATAGACTAGATGCTTGGAGTGAACTCTGAATTATCAGAGAACCGCAGCACGAGAATTAAGATATAATTTAAACGCAGTAATAAGAAATAAAGTCTGTATGTATTAGTTTCTTTCTGACCTATGTATTTCAGTGGATTATGGGATCCAGAGTTCTACTAGCATGGCCTCATTTACACCATCGATGGCGCTGTTCTGTCCCCTGAGGTCTGCTGAAACTATGGGTGACCTAGCTGGTATAGATGACCGTCTTGAAGTCCTGAATGCCGTGGGACATTTGACAGTGTCCACTAGGTGACACTAGCAAGTACTACTCCCACTCCAGTGTCATTCCTATTTCTAGATATTCCTAAACATTTATATGGGGCAAAATTGCCCAGGTCCAAAACTGTTGTTCCCAAATGCCTCATCACAATCTTAAGAAAGAAACTGCAGAATACCACAAACCCGAGTTACACACACCAGATGGAGCCAAGTTTTCACTGGTAAGCTTGGAGTCAAGACCAAGGTAGATAAATTGAATTTCATCTGGGATTGTAGCCCAGATATTTTAACAGCCAAATCTATGGTTTTTCCACAGAAAACTTGAAATATCTCTTAACTATATCATAACATCTAGCAACACCTACCAACAACTCCTAATGAATGAATGATTGATTGACTGATTAAATGTTTTATTCAACTGGACCATGCCATGCTTTTGAACATGGTGGAAAAGGGAAGAATAATGAACCAGGTCTCACAGGTAGTAACAAAGACAAATATCTTACCATACCTCTCAGAGCTGACTCACACAGCCAGCTTCAACATCCGTAACTCCACAGTCAGCATAACAGAATAATGCCAGCCAGTTTGTTACTTAATCTTGGCAGGCACGCTTTATTTCAAAGCTCTGACAATGGCGGCACGGACTGGCATCTTGTATTTCAAAGGCCTATGGATGATGAAGACCCTGAAGCAGCTGTGTCTGCGGTCTGCTTTAGGCACAAGCCACTGATTCTTGCTACCTGAACACCTCGGCTCTCGCTCAGATGTGTCTGTGCCCTTAGCCGTTTCCGCTGAACTGTTTTTCTCCTGCAACGCTGCGAGGACCTCCAAGACCAAGAACATCTCCTGTTCATTTCCTTTGTATTTATCTCCCACAGAGCCGAGCACAAGCTAGCAGTTTGCTCGGGTTTGAATTACTACTAATCAGAATTCTAACATTACTTCTTTGATTTGTTCAGGAACCAAATACCCCTATAGTCATAGTCTGTCTGCCCCAGATAGACCAAAAACTGGGATTCTGCTGCCTGTCTTTATTTATTAATGTGTAGCTGGATGGCAAATTGTCTGACATCAGAAGCCAGTGGCAACTTTCCAATCGGTGCTACTAATAGAGACAAATGTGTAGCAGGGGTGGTAACTGGCCGAGAGCCGACCAAAGGCATCCTGGGGGTTAAGTTCTGTTTGATCATTTGTTAAAAGCAATGTAGCTAGGTTCAGGTTGTGTTCACTCAATGCAACTGACTTAGAACCACGCACATGCCACTACAGCATGAATTAGTAAAGGTGCATGGTGAGCATGAAATGAGCCAGAGCTCATGAGTTAGCTGTACCCGACAGCCGTGACCTCTGCGATCACTGACTGGTGTTCTCTTGGTCTCCAAAGAACTCCCCTCTCTTGGTGACATAAAGCTAGAGCTGACGGCCTCAGTAAGGCTGATGGTGCCAGCATCAGTTAAGTGACTTTCCTGGTAACTAGTATAGCCCTTCTCAAGGCATCTGGGGCTCAGCCATGTACAAAATAGGCATTCCAATTTCAGTAATCTACATCAGAGAGGCAATGAGGAGGAAAGTATGAAGAGTTAAATACTCTGAGAATGCAGTCCTGGTAACAGGAGGTGGCCCCAGTATTGATAATGTCAGCAGGAAGGTTGAAAATGTAGTCTCTGAAGCATACTTATGTCTGAATCCTGGCTTCCCCATTCACTAACACAGTTATCTTAGGCTACCCTCGCAGCTCATCCATGCCTCTGTTCCCTTACAGCAGTGATTCTCAACCTGTGGGTCGCAACCCCTTAGGGAAGGGTCAAATGGCCCTTTCACAGGGGTCACCTAAAACCATCCGTATATCAGATATTTACATTATGTTTCATAACAGTAGCAACAATACAGTTATAAAGCAGCAATGAAAATAACTTTATGGTTGGGGGATCACCACAATCTGAGGACCTATATTAAGGGGCCATATCATTAGAAAGGTTGGAAATCATTGCCTGACATAGAAAGTGGAGTGACAGAAGAGCCTACACAATACAGTTGTGATAAAATTAGTTACTACGAACCAAATCCTTAGACGCGCCAAGCCAATGTCTATGAACGCTAGCCTTGAACATATGACCGTCCCTACCCCACCCATTCATTACTGTTCACAATGCTGGTTAAAAACAAACAAACAAACAAACAAATAAAAACAGATCCTGAAGCATTTGTTGCCATTTACTGTTTAGCAGTAAAATAACTCAACTCAAGGCCTAAAATAACAAATTCTTTCAAATGTTGAACATACATTATGATAATCAAAGAACTCTACATCCATCCTTACTACTCAAATATTTTACTTGTAAATAACAAGAAAAGCCTTTGTTCTTCCTAAATCCTTTTATTGCCTGACACAAACCTCATGCTTTAGAGGTCTCAGTAGACATACCCACATTTTTCTGTCAAACCACCACCCACAAACACCGAAGCCCTTATCCTTGCCTGGTGTGCCACAGCTCCCCCAGGTGACAGAAATCAGCGTTCTTTAACTGGGTGTTTTTTGTAAGAACGTTGCCTAATTTCCAAGGCTGTGGGCATAGGAACAATTCTTACCATAAGCACGTTCCCTTGTTTCTCATCTGCTAATGAAAGCCTCCTGGTTTTTCTCAGACATCTGCTCTCTGAGCAGAGGAGCGAGGACCGTTCTGAGAACTGAGCGTTACAGAAGAGGCAGCACCAGGGGAAGACGGAGGCAATGAGATTTGCCTAGGAACAGTTGATTTCCTGTTACTTTTTAAAGTAGAGTAAAGGATTGGATAGTCACAGAATGAGGAGGACAGCCGCACAAGAACTCAGCAGCATCCAGAGACTGGGGTGTGCTGGGATGTAACCCCATCACTCTGGAGGATGACAAAGACCAGAGAGTAGAATATTTCATAGGCCCACTAACTTGTATTTCCCTCTTTCCTTTTTTTTCCTACCTCCCCCACAACTTAGGAGAGACCCAAAACATAAAACCTCTTCCAAAGGCAATTTTTCTCAAGACCCTCTATTTTTAAACCAACCCATAGAAAACATTTTGTCTGTGTGAGGACTTGTATATAGATTACACAGATGTCAAGTGTAAGGGATTGCTTGGGACAAGGGTGGTATCTGGCTGGCATGACTACCCAATAGTGTACATTTGATGGAAATGCAAAGCATTGGCATTGCTACTGGTGTCCACCTAGCAGGTACATCTCAGAACCAATCTGTGACTCCACTAAAGCTGGTGACAGGATCACTGAGAAGGATGGACTGGGCTTCACCTGAAACCCTTTGGGGAAATAGCAATGAAGTCCCTGTCTCTGGTGCCACCACTGGGCTCCCAGGACACGGTGACTGTGCAATCTTATTAGCAGCTCTCGCCAGCGCAGCTCTGACGACTGCAGCCCAGCTGCTCTCTTCCTTCTCAAAAGTGCAATACAAATTAATTTGCCACAACATCCAAGAGTCATCTTTGCACTAAATGATGCATGATTAAAAAAACATACATGCTGGCTATTCCTGCCCTCGTCACATTCATTACCATGATTTGCTAAACATTTATGAGATCATCACTATTTGAGGGTAGCAACAGCTTGGTAAAAGCCAAAAGGACTCTGAAAAATGCACTGGGTTGCTCCTTCTGGGAGGCAGAGTTTCAGATTTATCTGTTGCTATTTCCAAGCAGAAATATTCCAATGCAATCTAAAGGGCTGGGCAAGCAGGCTTCCCTAACGATGCTATTGGTCCTCAACTCACAAGGGATGTCATGGTCTCATGTGATAATGGTTTTTACAAAGTAATAATAGAAAAAAAAGTAGCAGCTAAATAAGGAAAATACAAAAAAAGGGGGGGGATTTAATCAGAAGGGCGAAAGACAAGAGAATATAGATTAGTCACAGGCTGTAATACACTGATGACTTCAGGTCTCTGCTTTACTCTGGCAAAGGGGAGATGCCATGTGCAGCCACAGGGAAGAATGTCTTCGGAGTGAAAGGAAGCAGTTTCCTTTGACTTTCAGACCCCTTCATCTCACAGAACTAGGAGGCTGCTCGCTTTCTTCAAATTGATTAAGTCTTGAAAGAGGGGCTTGTTCTTGCCTGGTGTGTAGTCCAAAAAATGGTTGTATCTCTGACAGACCCGGGGGTAATGTCCAAACAGGATCAAAGGTCACTCAAGCATTTCCTCCTATCCATAAACATCGTAGGCTACTGTTTACAGAAGGGTCAAGATGTCACCATGTGCTTGCATTCTGAAAGGAAAGGCCATAGCTTGTTCTTACTTTGGTGGCTGTGGAAGGCTCCACTGTAATTAAATAGTACAACATCAAAGTTGGCTCTGCCTCAGCAAGACAGACTGTGCTAGTCAAAGGTCTTTGTTTCCTTCCTTAGAAGTCACTGGATTCTATTTTTCTGTAAATGCAAAGAAGGAAAAAGCCCTACAGGGCAGAACAAGACCAATGTTGAGGAAAAGTCAATAAAACAATTTGCTCTTCAAGGGACTAGCAGAGGCAATTTCCACTTTGATCTTCCATATCTGCATCCTGGTTTTGTACCTGATTCATCAATTTTGAAGTCAAGCCTCTATATTGAACTTTTTTTTTATTATAACCTGTTTTGTTGGCTGAGGGCACAGACTTTTAATTATCTCCATGAAGAATGCCCTTATTGGATTTCAAAAACGAAGGTGTTCTCATATCCAGGGACGAGAAGCATACAGAAGCCTGTCTTAATTCATAGGAAAGACAAGAGCCTTCTTGTAAATTATTTGTACCTGTGAGTCAGTGAGCACGTTGGGAGACCCAAAGAAAGCAAGCATTACACACTGAGCCTGTCTGGGAACATGCCAAAACATTAGGGCAACGTGGTCAAATGATTTGAAGGTGAAATCAATTATCCACGTGTTTCTGTGGCATGATGCCAAATAACCAACTCGGTAAATGTTTAACTGAAGCTTAGCAATCACCTACTGTCTGGGTAGCTTTAAAAAAAATTGCAGCTCCTTTGTATTAAACTCAGTCCCTCCTGCCCTTCTGGGGGATTTTTCCTTCTATCCAGTTCAAAGGATTTTATGTTGCTTCTTTCTTTTTCTGATAGCCAACGAGATTAAGTTGATTATGAACATCTTGCTGGTTGGAGCAAGAGCAATGCAATTACATTCTTGAGGATTTCCTGAGGAAGAGAGGAGGCTGCTGACTCAGAGCCATGTTCCACGTCAGTGACTGCCACTCTGAGATTCTATTATTCGAGACACTCATAACATAGTCTTGCATGAAAGGATCTAATAGAGACACATCAGTGAGTAAAGGTTGCCAAACTCAGAAACCAAGGGAAATAGAAACTTCCAGAGACTTTCTGAGAGAGGGTGGCAGCAAAGGGGTCAGAGTGGATCCTGCCCCACAAAGGCAAAGTATCTAAGGAAGAGAGAGAGATGTTGGGATAAAGCATCAGGCTTCCCACCAGCTATAATCCTTATGTGTAGTGTCTGCATCTACCTGCCAACATCGGCAAACCCTAGAAAGTCTACCGTGAATGTCTGTTAATGGACAGATCATGGCTGAGTGTTTGAGAGAAGCTGAAGGGGATGAGATGTTGAAAGTACTAGCTTCCCAGCAAAACTAGACTTACCCACAACATAAAACCAAGCACAGCCATTCTGGGAGGAGGCTACTGCCTCCCATGTTCCCCTCGACCCTACCTTTGATGAGGCATGAGACTAGTGTCAAGAGAGAGAGGTGGGGGGTCCTAGAGGCATTATAGCAGTGCTGAACAATCAGCATATGAAATAAACCAATCGGCAGAGACTAGGCCTGAAACTCCCTTGCATAGGCAGAACTGATTGAAGTCACTGGTACAGATAGGTTCTTCAGAATACCCTAAAGGTCTCCTGGGGTTCACTACAATACTAAAACATACTCCCGGGTAGACATTAAGACGCTAATGAGATATATTATGCTAGAAGTTGTATGTAGTACTACATGTATTAGACAGAATGTAGGAGGAAGCCTGTGTCATGCAGATGGTCCAAACACTTCATGCAGTCTTGCCTTAGATCCGCTAGACTTTTCCTTTGTTCAAGCAGGCTTCTTCCCTTAGAAGCACATCTTTTGAAAGACAGATGGCCCTCCTTCTGTTACTACTATCCATGTGTTTCTGCCCAGTTCTTAGTTACAAGACAAAAGACAACGGAATCACTGTGGGGGTGTCCACTGCACTCCAACATTTACCAATATCATTGGTATCTTCTGCCTCCTCCACAGTATAGAGTGAGCTAACACCAATTGGATTCATAGAAGCCTTTCTCTGGAACTGTTGAAGTAGTTGGAGTCCATTTTTACAAAGAGCAAAGTTAAGTTATAATAACATTGTCTCACAACAAACTGGGACGTCCACATCGTCATTGCTGCTAATCCGGAACTATGATGGCCATGGACTAATCAGGAGTGTTGAGCCAATCAACAGCATAAGGCTGGTGATGTCTAGTCTGCATCTCATGTGATCCCACAAACAAGTCTGCAAGGCAGAAAGAGTAAGTGTCATCGTCTGACATTGCAGTTGCAGGAACCATGTAAGAAACCAGGATCAGAGGCTTAGGGCTTGTTCGAGGCACCGCGTGCAAGCAGAAGACAACAGAAATGCCGAACTCTGGCCTCTGCGTGTCTAGTCCAGTGTCCTTCCCAATTGTTCACGATGACTCCTGACCTTCTGTGAAGTCAGTGATAAGGCCCTCCTCACAGGTCTTTTCTAATTAGATCCTCCCTCCCATGGTCTGAAGCTAGGAATTTTATCAGCTGTAGCCTGAAATTGGAAGACTCCTGTGCTCAGGCCTCTCTTGTCCTGACTGCCAGGGAAATGCCATGCTCCCACCGACTGAAACACCTCGTGCCAGCTTCCTATTTGCAAGCAGGTAGCAAATCCTTCTTCTGGTTAGAGGGACCCCTCATTAGAGGAGCAGGTTTAATTGACTTAATTGTGGAAGTAAGGACGATTAAAAGATTCCAAAGAATAGGGAGAAGAAACAGCTTTCGATACGATCGCAACAGGTGAGAGGTTAGTTAGAAATTAGCAGAATAAACATTCCCTGGGCATTCTGAGTGTCAGCCATTGGCTGAACAATACTGAATAGAATATAGTATCCCTCCCCGGGACCTCACAGTGGGGGAGAGAGACATACATGGAACAAATAATTATATCAATACTATTATTCAATTTTATAAGCACTTCCAAAGCAGCATCAATTTTCAATAATTATGGAGCTAGAAATAGAATTTTAATAAAAATATAAAGGATTAGAAATTTCTACAGAATTCTGCCGTTGAATAATCACTTTGATGATTTACTGTAGAATAAATGAGGAAAGCAAGCATCTGGTTTGGGTTGAAGGGAGGTGCCTGAAAAGGGTTGGGCATTAAATCCTTTAAGGTTACCAGCTTCCTACTGTAAGTATCGTTCTGTTCTCCGCTAGGTATAAAAACATCACACAGTCAAATGGAAGTGGAACCGTGAGAGAGGCTGTGACAAGCGATAGGGCAAAGTAAACACATTGTGCTACAAGAGTCAGGCAGAAGTCTCAAGATGCATTACTCACTTGACTCTTGTAGCACAATGTGGTTCGCTGTGTGATGGACAGGTAGACTTGCAGGAGGCTTCTCCAGTAAAATGATCCTTGGCTTCATCATCACACAGCCCAGCAAAGCTGCATCTGTGAAGCTGGGCACATGACCCCTAAGCTGAAATCCGCTGGAGAATGTGAATCCTAATGGGACCTATTTGGAATATCAGCCTCACCTACTCCAGAAATGGGCTGTGGGCAGGATCCAGGGGACACTATTCTTTGTTTTAAGGTTTGCCTCTTTCATAAAGATCAGGTAACATGGTTTAGGAGAGCTACGAAGTCTTCCTCTAGCTCCAAGGACAGACAAGTGTCTTTATTCTGGATCAGTTAGAAGACACCCCACCTTTCCTTATCATTTAAGACAAGGCTTGACATGCAGGCTGCGTGTATGAAAATAGCTTCTTGTAGCAGAGAACCCTTGGATTATAAGAAGCAATAATACAACAAAATCCCAAATGGAGTGGGGGTTATCATTCAGTCTTCAAAGAATATTTTAAGTGCACTGTGCATTCCACAAACAAAGGTCTGAAATGGGGTTGGTATAAACAGAAGTAAGAATGAAGCATGTTTATCCCTAAATATCATATTTTTAACAAGAGAAACTCTTAAGTATTACTTAAGGCTAAAATGTTATAAATATATAAAGGAGAACACTTAGAAGAATATGGTAATTTCTAGAAAGAAATTACCTGGCACAAGGACCAGGAAAAACACAAAGAAGGCTTCATTTGTTTTTGCTTTTGCTTTTTCATTTGAGCGTGGGTAAATATGATTTCCACAGCTAATGGTGGGGGTAAAATCTATAATTAATCCAGTCAAGGAGGATGAAATTGAAGTTCATCAACTTCTGTCTCACAATAGCAGAAGAGAAAGAATTGCATGAGTCATTTAAAATTACTTAGGAAAAAGGAGAACAGAGGAAGCAGTTCTTTGGCCATTTGCCTAGCACGCGAAAAGCTGTAGCCTCACACCCTAACACAGAAGGAGGTGGAAGAGAAGGAGGAGGAAGGTGAGAAGGGGGAAGAGGAGGGAGAGGAACAGGAAGAGTAAGAAGAACAGGAGGGGAAGGAAGAGGAGGAGCTGGAGGAGCAGGAAGAAAAGGAAGAGTAGAAGGAGGTGGAGGAGCAGGAGGGGAAGGAAGAGGAGGAGGAGGTGGAGGAGCAGGAGGGGAAGGAAGAGGAGGAGGTGGAGGAGGAGCGGGAGGGAGAGAAAGAGGAGAACAAGAAGAATTGTTATTTAGAAAGAAGGAAGCACACAGAAGCAACCCAGTGAGAAGCGACAGCTCCATCATTTGAGTGAAGGATTCAAAGAATCAAGCAAAGGCTCTGAGTTTGCCCTGGAAAGCAAAGTCCATGACCAAGAGTGTCTCTAACAGAAAGAAGAGGGGAGGGCAGTGCTGGAAAGAGCGCTCTGCAGTGTGACTTGTCCCAGTGGTCACAGCGGAAGAGACTCAGAAATAAACCTGTGAGTTGGCCGGGAGCCTGAGGATGGAGAGAGAAGAGCAGGAGTGAGCAACTGTTACCAGAACAGGAATGAAGTTAGCAGGGCTACGGAGGGTCGAGCAGAGACACCTCCGTTGGCGGCGGTGGGGGCCTGCTGGAGAAATACAGCCAGCCATCTGTCTTCTCATTAGCACTCCTTCCATTGTCCCCATTTCTTATCTCACAACGCCCCTGGGAGTGAAGTTCCATGCTGGAAAGCAATCATATACACAGTGGGGTAGGATTTAGGCTTTTTCTCGTGCTTTTCTGTGCTCTTTAAACTTTTATGTAATGGATTCAAATGGGAGGTAAGCTTACTGTCAGGTTCTAACTCATGGTGGGACAAGGTCATGGGCAAGGCGAGCTCCTGCAGGTAGCAGCAATCTTCCCCAGCCTTCCCCACCTTCCATCTCTCCTTAAGGCTGTCTCCGTGTTCACCAGCACCATCATTCCCAGAGAGAATCATTCCCATCTCCTATGAAGCATATCTCCTGGCATCCAATTATCACACTCCAAACTTAAAGCCTTACATTTTTGGAGTTTTGCAACACTGATAACCATCTGCATGATAAAAGGAAGGAGAAACCAAGAAACTAAAAGTATTACTATAGTGTCCCTCGCAAGCATATTCATAACCATTCCATGTTTCATAAAAACTCAACAAGTTAAACATTGCTATTTTTAATTTATCTGTATACTGCTAGATGTTGTAACATGAATTATTGGATAACGCTAATATGAAAATGTTGGCTTAGAGAAGGAAGTGAAATAAGGTCAAACCTGATCCAGCAAAGTGGAAAATGCAAACCAGAAGAAAGGGTTGCGTGTGAAAGCCAGCACAGCCTCATCTGAATATAAATCACTTCATCCTCCAGCGGATGATGGAGAATGATCCTTAGTGGTGGTTTTTCTCAGGAGACATGAAGGCAGGCAGCTGCAGTGGTAGCTAAGAGTAGCTAAAGAGGCACCAGTTCGAATTGTGAATGTGTCAGTGATTCAGCTTTGGTGACCAACGCTGGCCAACGACATGAAGATGAGGTTGAGTCAACAGCCCAGTCTCAGCGAGGACACGAACAAACCAGGCATGTGCAGCAGAGGTGCAGGGGTTCATCAGAAATCCCTCGAAAGGATCCCTAAATTGGTGGTTTTTGCTATCATTATAGATGTGTCAGCCTACTTTATTCTATGAATTTTTATCTAAATTCTTTATAGACTCCTTATGTGATGTTATACCAAAAACTATAATAATTCAAGAATCATTCTCAAGAATCAGATGGTGATGAGATACTGATGAACAGGACAAGATGAAGTTTTTCACTTCTCTTTCTCACGTAAATGAGGAACGAAAACAGAAGAGTCCAAGCTAAGTAATTACCCAGGAAGCTAATCCAATTTCTTTTATGTGTTAATTTCACAAGTTATTCTAGAAATAGTCTTCTCATAGCAAATCAACATAAGCAAAAGTCTGCATTCATCACAACACTAAGTGCTGATCCTTCTAGAACTTGCCTGTGTCTTACACACACACACACACACACACACACACACACACACATTCCTTAGTGTCATTTACTAAGATTGGTAACATATGCTTCTTTTTTTTTTCAGGGGCAAATATTGACTCCAGGGTCTATTGTCTTCTAGGCAAGCACTTTATCACTAAGGCACACTCCCAGTCACACCATGTGTTCTCTTAATATGCCTTTAAACTATAATAATGTAAACTATACCAATCTACTTCCTCCTTTCTATTTGTATCAGGATAACATTAGCTACTTTAGGAAGTAAATCACAATGAGGCATGGCTAACACAGGGGAATGTTAGGTCTTGCTTGTGCCTAGTTCGTTGAGGCTGATCAGCAGGTGGTGTCTCCCTTCAGACCCCTGTAAGGCTTCCACGTTGGTAATAACCTACAGCCTAATGATTTCACCCAGTCAGCAGAACATAAAGGAGGCCTCACCAGAGTTTGAGAGAAAAAAAAGACTTTATGTAATTTTCCTGGGTTGGAAATGATCCAAATAAGAGGAAGATGTGGCTTAAATTTGTCTTAAGTTCTACTCTGTGGATCACATGGTCGGGTGAGGATTGAAGCCTTGTAGTGGAGAAGAGCTGGAAGGGTATGGCGTCACACGCAGTGTCCTGGAAGAATACATTGGCCATTACCAAAGGATAGGAGACTTCAGAGATGGGGCAGAGGTGGTTTCCATCAGTCTCAAGTGTGATGCACACCAGCCAGCTCTCAACACGTGACATTATGAGTTTACTAATAACATATACACCTCTTCCATCCCAAACCGTCCCGACTCTGGAGGAGCCTCAGGCATATTCACAGGTGGAAGAAGTACAGGTTGAGAGAACTGGAGCTGTTGGGAAGGACTGTGTCAAGTCAATTGCCATGCCAGCTGCCTTTGAAGTCTGTGTTCCACGTGATCTATCTACACAGGTGAAAACCTCAGGAATAGTGGCCAGGTGAGACCAGGAGAACAAAACAAAGACTCTTCCTGATTTTTTCGAATTTCATCATGAAAACTGTTCTAGACTTCCAATTTCCCGGTATTTTATGAAAACAGAGTAACCGTTGGAGAAGACACATATTCTGGTTTGCAGTAAGGGTAAGCAATCTGAAAGAGCCACAGCTGTGCGGAGGACACACACCCTGTGCTGGCATCACAGGGACAGCTGCTTCTGTCTATTGACCTCTGGGTCCTGTGAAGATGGACAAAAATAATTCACCTCCACAACCTGCCAGGCCAGAATTTCCAAAGAGGTAGGGACAACCTGGTGACCGCCTGAATTCAATGAACACACCGTGTGTGTCTGCATGCAGTGCGCTTTCCGGTTGATTTGATGCGCCTCTTAGATGAGTTCCCCATTTCCACTGCTGAGACTAAGCCCCTGAGAGAGAAGTGTAAGTGTTGATAAAAAAAAAAGCAACCAGTTTCTAAATAAACAGTTTACCCAGTGGGTGAGTTTGTTCAATGCTCATATTTTAATTCCCTATGGGGATGTGAAGTGTGTATGTAGGGTGTGTGTGTGTGTGTGTGTGTGTGTGTGTGTAAAATTTCAAGCAATTATTGAAATAAGCTCAATGAAGCCATTTTACTGAAAGAGAACCTATAACTGTGCAAAGTGGAAGCTGTTGTATCACCGTGAGAGTCAGGTGTTGGTTGATGTCAGCATTATACTTCAAAGCCAGCTGCTCTCCCCCAGTAACTGTGCCATGAAAGAGGTAGGCAAGAGTGGCTACAAGCAAAGCAAGCCGGAAAGAGTGCTATTACCTGTAATGAGAAGCCCGGGTACAATAACCTCAGGCAGTGGAAAGTAATCCAAAACAAAAGTAGAGTGGAGCCAAATTGACTTCGGTGCAGATGATTGACAGTCTCTAGCGATCGCACATGCTCAGCAAAGGATGGCAGCAAAACCCAGCTCTGCTTAAAGTTCCTCTTCTCCGTGGGGAGGAAGTCGAACAGGGAAACCCTCTGAGGGCTGGCTACTCCTTTGGGAGTAACTTGCAACAACTGGGCAGTGCCAAGAACAACAAAACAAACAAAAAGTCAACCTAATGGTGTGTCAGGGACTTATGTACAGAGTTTGTTCTTCTATCTGGCTTACCAGAACTGATGAGAAAACTCCCTTGGAATCTTGAAGGTCTTGCTGGTAATGGAGACCAGTTTGTCTTATGAATGAGACACTAACTTTTAAGCATTGTTCATTCTAAGAAATGCAGCAATAATCAGCAACCACTTCTCAGAAATCTAGAAAAAGTTCCAAGATTCCAGAAACTCAAGTTCTTTCTAGCAGAACTTGTGGGAAGTCTGAATTTTGTCTCATACATGAGAGATGTATGAGAGACGCCTCACACATGTAAGAGTGAAGGTGCCGGTCGTGACCAGATTCCACTCTGATAGCCTCACCAATGGACACCAAGTAGGCTTCCTTAAATCAGTGCTATGAGTGACATTTGGCCCATCTGTGGTGTGTGTGTGTGTGTGTGTGTCTGTGTGTGTGTGTGTGCCTGTGTGTCCCAGCTACCAAATTCTTAAGATTATAGGAATGAACCCATCATGCTCAGCTAAGAACTGTTATATTTCTTAATATTTTATACTCATCAACATAGAGAGGTAAATGGTTGACTTTTCACACCATGGGAGAGAACCTATGTCTTCCATTCTACAAACGCAGGTGTATGGAAGACTTTGCATATTCCTTATAAGCCACACTGAATTCTGTTTCCTTAAGTATGGACAGTGGAAGACATGGGCTTGGCAACATTTGTGCGTGTACTAAATGTGGTCATAAAAGACATAATACACTCTAAGCATCTTTCTTTTTTTTCCTTCATTTTGTTTTTATTATAGCATGTTTGCTTAATTTACAGCAAGCAGAAAATAAGCTGGGTCTTGTTTTGATCCAAACATTGATGTTTTAAAGGTTGTACACAATATTTGTTAAAAAGAACATATAAAAATACCTTTTTAGAAGCTTCTATAAGAAAGAAAATACAAAGTTTAACCCCACAACTTTCCTCTTTGCTAGAACTGCAAACTACTGCTACAGTTTTAAATAGACTTTTTGTTGTTTAAACTATACATCCAGGAAAATCTAAAAAAATTAAAGAAACGTGCATATAAATGATTGCATAGCAGAACAAGAACATTAACTGCAAACAGTAAAGAAATGAAAGTTAAAAATACTATTAAGTATACAAAGATTCTAGAATTAATCCTCCAAACACATTCCACAAACAGTTCTTAAAAACCATCTTTTATTCTCTACAAGCAAGGCCTAGATTTCTAAAATCAAAATTGAAAGAACAAAATCAGGTAATCCTCTAGAAGGATCGCCCCCACACTATCTCAACTCACCTCCATAAGCAAGCAGTCTGAGATTTTAAAGATGCTTACTTTTAATTCTGAAATGACACTGGACATTTCAAGTCACTTTACTGTCTCCTAATGATCTTGAAGAGAAATACTTAGAAATTATAAATATTTAAGGGTATCACTTCCTTATTTTAGTCATGTCCTACATTATCAAAAACTAAGTGATGTGGCCTTTGCTTAAAACTGAACATTTTCCAAAAATTCACGGCACCAAAGANACACACACACACACCAAGTGCTGTAAGCATCAAAATTCACTTTGTTTTACACTATGTATATAAACAAATTGTACTTTCAAACAGTTTACTTGCTCTTAACAGAAAAAAAACCCCTAAATAATAATATAGTTGAATTTTAGAGAAACTATGCTAAAAACAGTCTTTTCCCCTTAATATGATTCCTGCCATCACTGACATGTCCAAAACTTAAGGGGGAATTCTTTTCTTATGCATAATTTTATGTTTTAATTCTTTGAAACCAGCGGGGCGGGAGGAAGGGGAAAGCAGGAAGGCTCCATGTTCCACTGAAAAGTTCAATCTCCCTGAAAATACTATTTAACCCAGTTGGCATCATTCCCCAGACAGTGGAGTTAACAAAAATCAAAACCAAAACAAACAAACAAACAAAACCTATTCCACATTGCATCATAAATAATCACCATGGGCTTAGACATCTTGACAAGACATAAAGGTCCACCCTGTACCTAAATGTGTCTGAGCAGTCAGTGTTGTAATGTGGCTACAACTTCAGTTTTGTATTATTCTATTTTCTTAGCAAGCTACATTTCTAGGTTAACACTTCTACCAAATATGGATATGAAAATTTATTTTTAATAAGACAATGTTGCAAATTATGGTCAACCAACATCTTTTCACCAAATACTTACTTCAAGCATAAAAAAAGAGGATCTTTACAAAAATATACAGAGACACCACAAATTGGTAGCTGCCCATAACATTAAACAAACTGGACTCTTAAGAGTGGCTTCTCAACAGCATATCATTTTAATTATAACCATTGCCTGGTACAGGGAAAACTAACAAGTGTTTTTTATTTTTTTTTTAAAACGCATCATTGCAACATTGTAATTCTGATAATTTAAGTATACCAAACTATGAGTAAATGAATGATACATGCCTAGAAAGTATCATGATTTATACTATCAGTGGCCACTGGACTTGGGACTAGTCCAAGACCTTGATCTAGATTTTGACCTAGACCTAGACTGTGATCTTGACTGAGATTTGGATCTAGGTGGTTCTTTTTTCCTTGATTCCTTTTCATATCTTGAGCCAGACTTATAATGTGTTTTGGAATCTGTTTTAGAGGTGCCTCTAGTTTTGGTGTGAGATGCAGACCTAGAACGTGATTTAGCCTTCATTTCTTTCTTGGGCTGGGACTTGGACCGTGATCTTGAATTGGATTTAGATCTTGAAAAAGATCGATTTCGGTGTTTGAATCTATCATTGTCGGAATGGCTTCGGCTACGCCGTGGTCTTCCAGTCGGTCTATTTCTAGGACTGTAAGATCTCCTATAGTTGTAATCAAAAGAGCGACTCCTTGAT
>LOEQ01000612.1:155102-168587 GCA_001685075.1 Bramus lutescens | reverse complement strand
CCCCGCAGCGGCAGCAGCAATGGCAGCACCCTCTAAGCATCTTTCCACACACGCATTTGTCACTGACACCTGTACTGTGTTCTCAAATTAGCACAGCAGTTTTACCACATAAGATACAGTGTACTCTTTCTCTAGTTTTCAATAATATCTGCTTATTATGTTTTTACTTAGTACACAAAATATTGTTTTATGACATTCTTCTACATGTAACTTTGTACTTTTCTCATACCCATGCCCTTCATCTTCCTGTCTTACTCCCCCACCTCATGTCTTTCTGGTCCCTTCGCTACCCCAGAAATACTCCCCACTATGGCTCTCATGCCATATATATGGATTCTGTACATAAGAGAAAATACATATTTGTCTTTCTTACCCCCGCCATTATTCTTACCTGTATCTCCTTCAGTTATTCTCTGCAAAAATTCTTTCTCTATTTTCATGTCATAGCTAGACTTAATACACATAGAGCATATGAGAGAATGTATGTGAATATATGTCTTTATTATTTCAGCTTATTTCACTTAATATAATTATTTCCATCTATTTTCCTATAAATGCATTGTTTCATTTTTAGACTTTGACAATAAATGTGTGTGTGTGTGTATGTATGTGTGTGCCTCTTTGTCAGTATATGTCTCACATGCGTAGGTGAGTACATGTTCCAAAAGAGGGTATCAGGTCCCCCGAAACTGATTTACAGGTTGTGAGCCTCCTGATGCAGATGCTGGGAACTGTACCCAGGTCCTCTGCACGCGAAGCAAGAGCTAACTACTGAGACATGTCTCTAGCCTTGGAGCTCAACAATATTTCTGAAGGAAAAAGGAAAGAGTAGAAGGGAAAGGAGGGGAGGCAATCCAGAAGGAGAGCAGCTGATGTCATCTATCACTTCCCTCTCAAGTTGCAAATGAAATGGGATCCAAGGGACCAAAGACAGTCAAGAAATTGGTGTGGTCCTAAAAGATGTGTTTGCAATAGTGTAGGCTACTCGTCTATATGTAGTAAGTGGTGCTTTAGCTTCTGTGATGGCGATATTAGAAAGTATATTAAAAAATAAAAAGTGGGAGGCTGCCGAGATGGCTCAGAGGTTAAAGCACTGACTGCTCTTCCAGAGGTCCTGAGTTCAATTCCCAGCAACTCCATGGTCACTCACAACCATCTGTAATGAGATCTGGTGCCCTCTTCTGGCCTGCAGGCATGGAGGCTGAACACTGTTTACATAATAAATAAATAGATCTTTAAAAAAATATAAAAATGACATTCCTAGACTACAGTTTTCCAGAGTCTATGTTTGTGTGTTTTCCCAAAATGCATATGTAAAGAAGCTAATATCCCGTGTGACGGCACATGAAAGCGGAGCCTATGGGAAGCAATGTGAGTTAGATGAAGTTGTCCCGGTGCTAGTGCCCTTACAGGAGAGAACATAGACTCTGTACTCTCTCGTTCATAGTTTCTCTTTTCCTTTCCCTCCATTCCCCTTCCCCTGCAGTTCCCTCCTCTTTCTCCATCCCCCTCTTGGCATTTTCTTCCCTCCTCTGGCTCTCCTGTGTGAGAAGAGGGAGCTGTAACCAACCACAAAGAGAATGCTCATCAGAGCCTGACCGTTCTAACACTCTGATGTAGGATATCCAACCTCTGTACCTTTGAGAAAATACACCCCCATTGTTATCGGTTTGTAGCATTTGCAATGTCTGTGAAAGCAACCCAAAGTACATGCACACCTATGTGGAATCAGGCTTGGACAACCCAAGGATGCTCCTTGACTTCTCATTTGAAATACACAACTTCCTCCCTCTCCCCTCAACACACCACAATTCTTTCTAACTGTACACATTCTTTGTGACCTGTTCAGGTTCTACAGTTTTCCAAACCTATCCCAGCCAGAATCATTGAGAATTCTCTCTCCTCCCAAACCAAAGTTATTGTGTAATTGTTGCCTTTTATTTATACAAACTACTAATGAAAACGTTTTACATTAGTGTCCCCTAGGCTTTAAGTCCTTGGAATATGAGCGTCTAGATCTCACTCGTCTTGTAATATTTTGCTGTACCTCGCATCATTTCTACCGCCAAGCAGGTTCCCTATAAATATCTTTTGGATATAACGGAATCAACTACCGAACACTTACTTGGCCCATAGATAAGACTCTCCTGCCAGACAGGAGAAGATTGACAGGTCCCAACAGGGCCAGAATGCAGCTTTTCCTCCTCGAAGATTTAGGAAACTGCCTGGAGATTCCACCAACCTTCCAAGCATCAAGAAATCGATGACAACAAAGAGTGTTGTCAAAGGGCCAGGTCGTAGGGGAACAGACACACAGGAGGAGCCGATGAACGGTCCTCAGCTGCCGACCCACAGAGGTTTATCAAGGCGACCTTCGCCAGGCCCTCCACACAGAAATAGGTCTGGCTCAGGCAAAGAGCAGCTAGCTGATTTCCGTCCTCACTCCTGGAATGATGTCCGTGACTGTCAATAAGCAAAGAAAAGGTGAATTACCTCCACTCTGGGCTGCAAGGCCCAGGGAGGACCAAACAGACGCTTGTATGCCTGCAAGATGAGGGAAGGTGAGGCCTAGCAAAGAAAGAGCAAATGACTGGCAGGCCAGAGAGCCCAAATGAGCCGTACTCCAACTGTGCCGAGGAGAATAGAGTGCCTCGCTGCATGAGGAATACATCATCATTTCATTACTCGCAGGCAGGAAGGAGTCCGCAGTATTGAGATGTGAGGTGGACCTAACACGACTAGCCTTGCAGTGTACATCTTAGCACACTGGAACTGGAAATGAGCTGGATTGGACATTCAGAAGTGCCCTAGTAGGCGCTTGTAATGGAGACAGCATAACGGCCTCCTTCTCGGTGCCTGCTCTGTCCTCTTTGTAAGCCATCCCTCTGTCACCACCCTGTCCCCTCTCCGCTCTCCCCTCCTTGGAGGGTCACCGCTTACTTCTGACGGCAGCAAAATAGATTAAAGTCTTGAGAAAGCTGCTTGGAACCCTAGGGTGAAAAGACTGGATGGAAATGGAGAGAAAGGAAGGAGCAATAAGCCAAGTTAATTTAAGGCCCGGGAAAGGTGGCCTGGCAGTCTCAGGCCCGTATTATCTCACCCCGCAGCTGTAGTGATTCACCCGCTTTCATCACGGGCATAAACAGTCCATATCTCCAATTACAAGTGCCCGGGGGGCAAACATTATTATGCTGCATACAGTCTGTGGAAAGGTGGGAGTCTGAGCTCCTGCCTGCCTCAGAAGTCCCTAGCAGACAGGTCCAGGAACAAAGGGAAAAGCGACAAGAGGAGCCAAGGCCCTGTCGGATGTCGGAGCCCTTGTCTGAATGATGAGGTCAGGTGTTTGTGGCAGATTCCAAAGAGAAAGGAAGAGAGGCGAGGCAAGAGCATGCAATCGGTCACTGGAGCAATTTCATTAAAGTGCTCCTTAAAAAAAATGACCTGATCATGGAGAGCTTTGGTCTAATTTTAGGGGGAGGAGAAACAGTAATAGCATGGATGAGCGTTGGGAGCCAGGTCCACAGGGACAGGGGATAAAGGGGGACTCTTGCCCAAGCTCTCGCCCTCTCCTCGTGTTTTAACCGGCAGTTCATTTTTTATCACCTTTTTGTCAGCTTGAAAGAGCAGGACATTGTGTCTAGAGCAGAACAATGCTGCGCATCCTACCTGAGACTCCATCTCTTCAGCTGCATGCTGTGACTCGGCCTAACAAGACCACAGGAACTCCAATTGTAAAGACCATCGGTCAAAAGCTCTAAGAAGGAAACAGATTAAAAATACAAGAAGCTAAGTGGCGAGTAACAGAGAACCAGCTAAATAAATCAACATTTATAATAAATCAACAATAATACACATTGTACAGCCAACGATTTAGTGCTGTTTGCCCAGGTGAGTGGCTAACGTTTATATATAAAGCAAGAGCTTCACATGGGAAGCGGGTAAGACGAGAGACTGCAGCAGCTTGTCTGACCAGCAATGAGAAATCAGTCCTCTTGCATGCAGTGGAGGTGTGTGCATCTGTACTAATGTGCTGACATTGGCCAGGACTTCAAAACAACTTTAATTCTTCACTGAGGCCTAAACCCCTGCCTGTGATAAACCCTGGGGGGAGCAGGGAGAACTCTGTGGACAATACTAGTTTATTTTGGTAGCATCTATTTTTCTCTACCCTTGGTAACTGCAATCTCAATTGCTATATTGCAGTCATCTTTCCTGTTTAATATTGCTTAACATTTTTTTCCCATCATCCTGGCATAAAAGTTGGTTCTGACTAATAAGAAGTGGAAAGCGTTGACGTATGCTAATATGAAAATTAGGTAGAAAGGAAGAGTCAGTCTTCACATACCTTTGCCCATGTGTGATGCTAGAAAGGAAGGGTCATCTGACACTTTGAGACAGCAGAATCCACATGCTGGGGACAATAGAACAGGGAGCAGCACACTGACTCCTAGTTGACACAGTGAGGTCAAGTGCTGTCCTTTACCATTTGTCTTAAAGTTGGCTTACATCCAAAGGAAAAAAATGATGAAAAAAAAATGTCATTTGGATTCTCTGTGGTCTCATCCAATCAACTTCTAATATTAATAAGAGATGTCCATTGAAATCTTGGACAATCAAAAAACATCTTTCCCCCACCTTCACCCAAAGACAAGCCAGATCAAGTAGACTGATTGGTTTATTTATGGGGTTAGATAGTTCTATACTATGCACCATGCATAGTCTCTCTCCTCCCCCCAAACACACACTCAAGAGACACTGGGAAGAAAATGTCCTGTGAAAATGTGGTCATGTACAATAAGATGTTCCCAAGGCAAGGGATGCTAAGTATCATACCAAAAGCTGAAAGAGGAATTCAGGACACACTACTCATCATGGCCTATGAGGGGAGTCAACCCTACTAACATCTTGATTTCAAATATGGTACCTTTCAAACTTTAGGAGAATAAATTTCTAGGGTTAGTTTTAATTTTTTATTACTTTTATGTGTGTGGAGGGGTTGTGGACCCATAAGTCTATGTGAATACTTGGTATCCATAAAAGTCAGAAGACAGTATCTGGTCCCCTGGAACTGGAGTTAAAAACAGTTGTGAGTCCCCATGTAGATGCTGGGAATCAAACCTGGATCCTCCACAAGAGCAGTCAGTGCTTTTTAATACTGAGCCATCTCTCCGGCCCCTAACTTTCTGTTTCTGAGCCAATTTGTGGTACACCATATATACACAGCTAAAGCAATGGCTTTGTCTCCATTTTATTTACAAACATGGACTTTTATATCCATGGGACACTCTCAAACTACTAGCAGAGGAACTGAATTCCCATCCTGAGTCCTGTGAACTATGTCAGAACTCAAGACTTCCTGGAAAGTTTTCACTTTATGGTCTTCCCTGTTGTGAAGGTGACCAGGAAAGAGAACTCAATCTGCAGAGCTACAGCTGTGTCTTTCACTGGCGGATGGCTCCGGACTACCAAAGTGATGGCACTGGGCAGTGAGGCCATTGCAGGAGGCAGAGCCCCCTAACTTCAGAATATAAGTTAACACAGGGGTAATCAATAATGACCTTTGTCTGTTGACGCTTTCCATTTGGAAAATGGTCAACCTACACATATATGTTTAAGTACCCTGTACTTTAAGGATCGGCCATTACAAATGTGATGGCTCAGTGGATTCTGGGTAACTTACCCAGAGAATTGTGAGAACAGAATAATGTAAGTACTTAAGAGCCAAATGTGTTACAACAAAGCAAATGTACTGTTTCCATTTGCCTTACAAAGGGAAAACCTAGATGGCAGGTATAGAAATCATGTGAAAAATAAGGAGAAAAGTACCAGTAAGTCCCTTTTACCAGAGACCCTCTCAAGAATGTCCTGGTGGTTTTATGTCAATTTGACACAAGTTTGAGTTTTCTGAAAGCAGGGAGCTTCATTTGAGAAAATACCTCCATAAGATTCAGCCGTAAGGCATTTTCTTTATTAGTAATTGATGGGGGAGGGCCCAGTCCATCACTGGGTGGGGCCATCCCTGGACTGGTGGTCCTGGGCACTGTAAGAAAGCAGTAACTGAGCAAGCCATGGGGAGCAAGTCAATAAGCAGCTCCCCTCCATGGCCTCTGCATCAGCTCCTGCCTCCAGGTTCCTGTCCTGACTTCCTTTAATGATGAACAGTGACATGGAAGCATTCCTTTCCTCTTGTGGAACCCTTTCCTGTGATGTGGAAAACCCTTTCCTACCTCAGTTGCTTTGATCATGGTATTTAATCACAGCAAGAGCAACCCTAACTAAGACACAAGACAAATAATTTAGCTGGAATCAACAATGAAGGTTTGTTGATGCCTCCAGATCTAGCCCTGAGCATACAATGAACCACAATTCTCAGAATAGCCAGAGGCCACATTTTCTAAATAACTCTAAAAAGAAAGCAAATATCTCTTCCTTAGCATATCATCATGTGATTTTCGTAAAATTCTTCTGTCTCCAAATGTACTTGGTGAGTTCCTTCATCTAAGAAGCGGTATGCCAGCAATCCTTGATGGAGCAGCAGTTGATCCTGCTGGAGTAGAAGGACTCTCATTCTTTCTTTTTGTATGACTGAAACTCCTCTCGAGGCTTGTGAATCTAAGTCACAGGAGCGACAAAGGGATGTCAAAGAAAGTGTATATATATATAAAAAAGGGTTAAACAACTTTTCTTCCTGCACAGAGAAGCCAAGAGAGGGCAACACAGAAATCAATACTTTCTGGGCCCCACATTCAGGAAGAAATAGATGAGCTCTGGACCATTCTATCCAGGCTCTTCCTCCATCTGATGAAGAACGGCCCCTCTGTCTTCCCCACCGCTGCCTTTGCTGTCGTCAGAGGTCTGCTCTGACTTACAAACACCTTTAAGTGGCTGTTTTCTTTGCTTGCTTAAACTCTACTCATAACATTCATTATACGGATGGAAAGTTGGATGCCAAGGAGCAGGCACAGCTCCCTGGATGAGCAGAATGGGGCCCCCCTCTTCTCTGAGCTGCCTCCAGAAGGCCAGCCTCTCATCTAAAGGCTGGAGTCAGTGGCAAGAACACTGACGCTGGCCCTCACTGCAGCAAGATCCGCAGATGCCAGGTTCCTCAAAGTCATTAAAACCTTAAGAATAGAAGCCTGATGTGGAGGAAACAGAAATATCCCCCAACGCAAGCAAAAGGGGCAGGCAGTCAGTGACTTTATTCCCCCAGATTTAACGTATTCATTTGCCAGTGTAAGCTCACTTAATGAAGACCTAGAGGCCATCTTGTACAACATGAAATATTTATGAGGGTGTTGTTATATTACCAAAGGCTGAAACCAGAGAGGATCACAGAAAGAGAATACGGAAGAGGAACAATTAGCATCAATAATTTGTACTACTTCCAGATGGCCAAAGCAAAGAGCCCTTTTACAAGTCAAACTGTAACTATATAAATTGGTCTGGAAAACACATCACTAAGGATTCAAACTGGAGGCCAGATCAAGTAGAAACTCTAAATAATTCAGAAGTGAGGTCTTAAGTGGGAATGGAGAACTACCGTGGTGCTCTCTGCCTTTTCCAGGCCTCGGCAGCCAATGGACAAGAGGAGACCCACACTGAACAGTTACAACCCTCCAGCTCCGCTGCTGTCTTGTCTGCATGCAGTAGGAGTCTCTCTCTCATTTCGTCCTTTTGTTCTCAGAAGGGCATGTGTGCTTTATTTTGTGTTGTTTTTGTTTCTTTCTTTCCTCCAGCTCCTCTTTACTATATTTATTATGCGTGGTTATTATATTATATGCTAATATATACAAAAAGAAAAAAGAAACAAAAACAAGAAACACCTGAGTGGAATACATGGCTGTAGTCTGTGGTTGCCGACACTGGGAGGGAGCCTTGAATTCTGTCCTGTACCATTCACTCACCCTGTGTCAAAAGTCCCAGACTGGACTCTGAAGGGGGGACATTTCCGAAACTGGTGTGACTTTGTTGCCCAGGCTGTCAAGCAATATATACCATGTAGCTGAGCTTCCTGGTGATAAAGTTCATCGGTACCATCTGCCTGGGAGTCTCATCCCCTTTAGCATCAGATGTAAACCCATAGGCAGGAAAAGCAGAACAGTTTTTGCAATAAGCATCAAGCTGCATCCTCCACCGTGCCTCCTGCACATACAGACATATGTATGGAAGCCTTTGAAGAGGCTACAACCATCTTGTTCAGATATTTAGTAACACAACGAACCATGAATGGCCTACCAGCCTATCAGGTATGTTCCTTATGTCCTGTATTCTAACAGTGCTCATGGGGCATTCAATGACTCAGTCAAGAAATACTTATTAGATGTCTACTCTATGATGTACATCACTAAAGGGGTGATAAACGAAAGTATATCTTGTTTGCATTCTCATGAAGCTTGAGAGTTCAATGAAAGAAGGACATACTATTCAAACACGGATACTAACTGAAAGGACGCATGATGGCTACAAGAGCAACAGATGGCAATAAACCAGTAAGTGGTAAAGAACGTAACAGAGGACACCTTTTCATCACCCTGAGTGAGAAGGAGTCCTGACTAAATAACTACAGAAAAACTAGATAGAAAATAGGAGGAGAGACCCTGCCTCTCCAGCCAGGCACAAGAAGAGCAGCCCAAGACAACAAGGTTTGGAGAATGCTCAAGATGCGGAAAGAGTTTAGGGTGAAAATGACCCTTTCCCATCACATGTTGAGACAGTTAACATTAAAGTACTGAGATCACCACGCAAGTGAAAAAAAAATATTGTTATATCAAAAAGGTTAAAGCCAATAGGAAAAGTATGAAAACTCACTTCTATGGAAATACAATAATTATCATAAAGGTCTAAGGAACCCCACGCTGGAGAAGCGGCAGCCCTTGCTGGCTGGAGGTCATGGAGGGGAAAACAAAGAAAATGAGATCCAGGGAGAGCAAAGGGCTTCAGCAAAGGCACGAAGTCCTGAAGGGTCATGAATTCCTCAGGGAACCACAGGAAGGATGCTGAGTTTGGCATAGGAGAGGCTAGGAACAGATGGAGGTCAAGAATGCGGCAAGAGATGAATCCAGATGGGAGACAAATTGGAGACCCCAAGAGAAGACATTATATTTATCAAACTACGGTGAAAACTTACCAAGAATGAAGTGGCAGAAAAGATGATGTAGGAGTGAAGACAGACAGCGCATGGATTCCTCATTGTTTATTTTGCTTTCTCTTCCTTTCTATAACAGAGAAGTGAACTAAGGTTCAAAACAAACCTAGAACCCAGTGAGTGTTCCCACAGATTTATTTCCTGGTGGATGATTGTGCATAAAATCCCAGGATGCTTATCAATGTACATTACATTTCCTCCGGTTTAGTAAATTGGAGTTTATTTGCTTTCATTATACTGCTTTGTATTTTTGCTGGGCAACAAGCCATTCTGGCACTGAGGGAAAAAAGTAATGATTTTCAGCAATTGTGTGACCACACGTATGAAATAGATAGATGCTATGTAGGGGACAGATTTCCTTTAGTGCCGTGGTTTATTCATTGAACACCAAAAATGAAAGCAACATTGGAAAAATACAGCTCTTACTATTAAGCAAACTGAACAATTTCAATCATTTTTCCATGTATTTTAATATTATGTCAGATACATTTAAAACATTCATCTGGTTATGTTTGGGCTGTAAAGCACAAAAATATATTAAACTGTCATGAGCCTACTTTCTAATGAACATAATTTACATTCCTTGGATTGCTAAGAGATAAAACGTATTTTTCTGTTTATTGGCTAAACATTTTGATACTATTTGCCAATTTTTCTATTTTGTCTGTATTTGTTTTCTACCAGTTGGTAGGAGCTCTTTGTGTATCCCAAATAGTAGATGTTTGATGATAGTATACAGGAGAAATATTTCAAATACTTTCCCCACTTTCTTTGTGGTGTTTTTGATAAAAGAAAATATATCATTAAATTTAACATAATTTAATCAATAATTTCTCTTATGGTAAGAATATTGTTTAACAAAACCTTCTCTACCCCCAAACTAGAAAAATCTTTTCCTATACTTTACTCCAAGTGTTTTCTTTGTGGCTACAGTATTTCCTGTTTCAGTTGACTTGACTATACAGTCTAAGTCAGGACTTCAACTCCCCTTACTTCAATAGCCGTTCTTCCCAGAGCTACTTCTAGAGCAGGTCTTCGATGTCCCCGTTGGACTGGGGTGCCTTTTGTTGTACATGTTTTTAAGGCCTTTGGTAACTACTGGTGGTTTCTATTTCTTGTTTTCTCCTGATACCATAAAAGTTAGGTTAAATTTTCCAGGCTTCTTTGTTAGTAAGAGTTAGTAAAGTTGGGTGTTATCCAAATGAGGCACTTACATAGACTTGGAAGAGAGAGGGAAATTAAAATTATTCACTCCCAGCACCAAGGACAAAGCAAACAAGATTTGGTCAGGTGTTCAGTTTACAGAAACCACAGTCCCATGCAGCCTGGTCTTTGGGTGACAGTGCAGGGCACTGTGTCGTCACTATGCTCCCATTGCCTGTAATTGGCAGTTTTTGAATTCATAGGACAAGAACTTGGAAGCTACCAAGTGAGTAAACTGTTTGAGTTCAGATCCCTAAGTCCCAAGACAAGAGAGGAAACTAGAGAAGCCAAAAAGCAACCTTCTTTTTCCTGTATCACCAACTTGCCAAGTCCATTTACAAAGTCATATCATTTATTGAATTTGCCTTTTAAAAAGCTAAGCTTTTTGTTTTAATTGACAGAACAAACATTTTATATTTTTGTAAAGATTTATGCATTTTCTTGCATGTGTATGTATGGGGGTGTAGTGTGGGTGGGTACCTGTGTGTTTATGTGTATATAGGAGCCCATAGAGTCCAGAAGAAGGTGTGGATCACCTGGAATTGGAGCTGCAGGGTGTTGTGAGCATTCATGTGGGTGCTGGGAACCAAACCTGGGTCCTCTGCAAGAGCGGCAAGCGTTTGTGACTTTTGAGTTATCTCTTCCAGTCCTTGGATCTACACTTCAGAAGAGCAGGTTCAGCAATTAGTTTTGGTGGGGTCAGAAGGAAAACAGTATGTTCGACTGCAAAGGCCTGTGGGAAATTACTGAAGCGAGTCAGCAATTGCTGGGAAGGAAGAGTTGTATTTAGCAGACAAAAGGTACAGAGATGTGTTGGTGTAGGGTCAGACTTCCTTCTGGACGCAAGGCTCTGTTCCTTCAGAAATGTCTGCGCAATCTACTGAGAGATGAGGACTTTGAAATGAGTTGAGGGCATGCTGAAGTCCGTGAAGGGCTACTCACAAGGCCCGAGTCTAAAACTCTCAGGAAGGAACGAGCTGCCGATAAAGATTTATGAGTCATCCAGAGTTAAAAATTGTGGGAGCCAGCCCTGCAAAGCGCACCCTCAGTTGGGAAGAAACCCCTTGAGAGAAGGCTTTTCTAAAACTCTCAGGAAAAGGAGCTGGCTGGGGAAAAGCGCTCAGAGCTAACCAGCAGGGGCGCCAAGGAAGACAAGCACTGTGGAGCCAGAAGACGAGAAAGAGTAAGAGCGGAAGTGTTAACAGTGCCGAATGATAAACGGACTAAAATGTATCCACTGTATTTAATAATGGGAGGCTAACTGCTGGAAATAACTTCACTGATATTAGCGAGAAGGAAGATACATTATTGTCAGTTCAACAAAAAGTGTCCCGCAGGGATGAGAAGGGCACGTGTGAACTACAAAGCCGTTGTTGGGGGCGATGTAGAGTCAGAACACTTATTCCCCCAAGAATATGATTATAGAAGAAGAAGAGAAAGGAGACAGTAGGTAGCAGGTAGCTCTGGGTCTCTTGGAGCCTAGGGAATAACTCTACTGTAGGTGGTTGGAAGAATGATTCCGACTTTGGCTAAAGAAGGGACAATCTTTAGCCAAAGTAGAAAATATTTTGATAAAATATCTGGAAAATAGAAAGAATGTTAAAAGCAAGAGTGAAACTCCACATTATTAATGAATTGGGAGCTTGGAAAGGAGAGTAGAGGAGGAAATACATTTTGCTATTCTGAATCAATATGAAGGTAAAGTTCTGTCCTGAGAGGGAGAGGGAGAGAGGATGAAGCAGGGGAAAGGCCGACTGTGCCAGTCGGTGTTGTTTGAAGAGAACAGGCGGGCAGGAAGAGAAAGGCAGACGCTAGCCCCATGGAAACGCCTCCAGATAGTCAGCAACGCAACCTAGGCTGGAAGATGTGTCAACAATCCTGGACGGTCTTCCCTGAGGGGGGCATCCATAGGAGCAGTCTGTTTCATTTGCTATCCAAACCTTTCCACACGATTCTCACTGGCAGAGTGGAATTAGAAACATGTTAGGTGTTTGCACACGGCTTTTACTGCAGGATGGGCTAGGCTGAATGGCAGCTAAGACCCCCACAGTCAGAACTCTGAGACAGAAGAGGAGCGAGATGGTGTGAGAGGATGGGGGAGACTGGAAGGCAAAGGGATGCATTAAATAAGAAAAAAGTCATTAACTTTGACTGTTTGGGGCTATGAGCAACAATTATGATGTAAATGATGTTAACGAGATAACTGAAAGGGATGCAGGGCAAGCCGCCATCCTAAGATGAATTTGTCCAGAATAGTGATTAACCAACTCCAGCCACCAGATCAGATATCCCGCTCTTTAAGAAACTTAATAAAACTGTAGGACTTATTGATTTTGCTTTTCCTCTAGGCAGAAATATGCCAAGAATATACAGAGAGAAAATAAATAATCTTGAGCTTCTGCAAGAAAGCTTGAGCAAATGTGAAGTTATAACATCTCCAAGTGAATTCAGAAATAGGGCTGGTTCAGCATGCAGCTAATATTATAAAGATTAATTTCCAAGCACTTGTGCTAACAAAGATGAGACATCTATCATATGACCTGGAGGTGCTTTTTTCTCTAAAATATCCCCAGGAGAAATGGAAACAGGGCATCGATGTATAACTTGATGTATGGAGAAGCCATCTATGAGGCAGAACCCATCGGGAGCCCCAGGAGAGACTCTTCTGGAGTGGTCTGGGGGAGTGGGTTGATACCTTGTTAATCACTGAGATTAACAGAACAGCTGTTCCTAGAAAACGGGATGGGATGGGAAAGAAGGCTCTGGGAAATGTAAACCTGGTTGCTCTGGGTGTGAGGTCTATAGACAAGTGCTGTGTGGCTCAGGAAACAGCACTAAGTCAGTCCCTGGTCACTTGCTATGCAGATAGCAGTGGTTTCTCAGTTGAGACGAACTGTAGAATGGCTAGAAGAATCCTTTCTACTGGATCTATCCAGGACACCTGGGAACTGAAGCCTACCATGGAAAATGGTGCAAGTTGCATAAGAATGTGAGATGAACTTGAACAAAAGGAGAAGCTGATTAAAAAGACTTCATTGTATCCTCAGTTATCTCCTCTTAACCTTTCTATTCTTAATTCAAGTGAGATAAGAAGCAGATAGATAGATGATAGATGATAGATAGATAGATAGATAGAT
>LOEQ01000612.1:127495-143011 GCA_001685075.1 Bramus lutescens | reverse complement strand
TGTTTTGCTTTGCATTTCTCTGATGACTAAGGATGTTGAGCATTTCCTTAAGTGTCTTTCAGCCATTTTAGTTTCATTGGTGATAGTTTTCTGTTTAGGTCTGTACTCACCCCCAACCCCCACTTTTTAAATTGGTTTATTTGTTCTTTTGGTGACAAATTTCTTGACTTCTTTGTATGTCATGGAATATACCCTCTGTGTATTCACTGTATATTTTGGAATCAGCCTCTGTCCAATGTGGGGTTGATGAAGATCTTTTCCCATTCTGTAGGCTGTCATTTTGTCTTGTTGACCATGTCCTTTGCTTTACAAAAGCTTTTCTGCTTCAGGAGGTCTCATTTATTAATTGTTGCTCTCAGTGTCTGTGCTACTTGGGTTATATTTGGGAAGTGGTCTCCTGCACCACTGAGTTTAATTGTACTTCCTATTTTCTCTTCTATGAGGTTCAGCGTGGTTGGTTTTATGTTGAGGTCTTTGATCCATTTACACTTGAGTTTTGATCATGACAGTAGATCTGGGTCTATTTTCATTCTTCCACAAGTCTTTGTTGTCTATGTTCTCCAGTTACACCAGTACCATTTGTTGAATATACTTTCTTTCTTCCTTTTATAATATTTTGCTTCTTTGTCAAAAATCAGGTGTTCATATGTGTGTGAACTGATATCCAGGTTTTCGATTATCTTTCCATTTTTTGGTATCTTCTTCATTGTCTTTCTTCAAAAATTTAAAGTTTTTGTCATACAGGTCTTCCACTTGCTTGGTTAGCGTTACCTCAAGATACGTTATTTGTGGCTATTGTGAATGGTAGTATTTCTCCTTTTGTTGTCTTATTGCTTTAGCTAGAACCTCAAGTACTATACTGAATAGATATGGAGAGAGTGGACAGTGGTGTCTTGTTCCTGATTTCAGTGGGATCACTTTGAGTTTCTCTCCATTTAGTGTGATGTTGGCTGTTGGCTTGCTGTATATTGCCTTTATTACGTTTAGGGATGTTCCTTGTATCCCTGCTCTCTCCAAGACCTTTATCACAAAGGGATGTTGTATNTCTCTCCATTTAGTGTGATGTTGGCTGTTGGCTTGCTGTATATTGCCTTTATTACGTTTAGGGATGTTCCTTGTATCCCTGCTCTCTCCAAGACCTTTATCACAAAGGGATGTTGTATTTTGTTGAAGGTTCTTTTTTCAGGTTTTTTTTTCCAGTTTGCTTATCTGATGGATTACATTGACAAATTTTCATATGTTGAACCATCCCTTCATCTCTGGGATGAAGGCTACTTGGTCATGGTGAATAAGTTTTCTGATGTGTCCTTAGATTTGATTTGCCAGTATTTTATTGAGTATTTTTGCATCAGTGTTCATGAGTAGGATCGGTTTGTAATTCTCATTTTTAGTAATATCTCTATGTGGTTTGGTTATCAGGATAGTTGTGGCCTCATAAAAAAAGTTTGACAGTGTTCCTTCTGATTCCATTGTGTGGAACAATTTGAAGTGTATTGGTATTAATTCTTTGAAAATCTTGTAGGATTCTACACTGAAACCATCTGGTCCTGGGCTTTTTTTTTTTTGGAGACTTTTGATGACTGTTTCTATTTCTTTAGCAGTTATAGGACTATTTAATTTATTTGTCTGGTTTTGATTTAATTTTGGTAAGTGATATTTATCCAGAAAATTACCCATTTTCTTTAAGTTTTCCAATTTTGTGGAGTAACGGTTTTCAAAGTATGACCTGATGATTCTCTGGATTTCCTCCATATCTGTTGTTATGTCCCTTTTGTTTCTGATTTTGTTAATTTGAATATTCTGTCTCTGCTTTTTGGTTAGTTTGGATAAAGATTTGTCAATCTGTTTATTTTCTTGAAGAACCAACTCTATCTCATTGATTCTTTGTATTGTTTTCTTTGTTTCTATTTTGTTGATTTTTAGCTCCCAGTTTGATTGTTTCTTGCCATCTAGTCTTCCTGGATGAGTTTGCTTCTTTTTGTTCTAGAATTTCCAGGTATTCTGTTAACTCACTAGTGTGGAATTTTTCCAGCTTCCTTCTGTAGGCATTTAGAGCTATGAACTTTCCTCTTAACGCTGCTTTCTTTGTGTTCCATAAATTTGGGTATGTTGTATGATCGTTTTCATTGAATCTTAGGAAGTCTTTAATTTTTTCCTTTACCCACTGGTGATGCAGGTGAGCATTGTTTAATTTCCATGTGTTTGTGGGCTTTCTTAAAGTAGTGCTGCTATTGAATTCTAATTTTAAACCATGTGATCCAATAAGGTACATGGGGTCATTCGATTTTTTTCTCTTTTTTTTTGTATCTGTTGAGGTTTGCTTTGTTACCTAGTAGGTGGTCAGTTTTTGAGAAGGCTCCATGAGGTACTGAGAAGAAGGTATATTCTTTTGTTTGAATGGAATGCACTATAAATGTCTGTTAAGTCCATTTGAGTCATAACAACTATTAATTCCAGCAAAGGGAACACGTAAGGAGAGAGTTAAGTGCAAATGTTTCCCCAGGTTTGCCCATCCTCTTTAAGGTCTATCGAGTAAGCTTTCACTAGGAACGCAGGACAGTGACTGGAAGTCCCCAGATGGAAGCCCTTTCATGCATTTGAAGCGTGGTGGTGCTGAAACTAGAGTAGAGAACTAAAGATCCTCATTGTTTAACTCCTTTCATGCTCCAGGGGGCAATGCAGAAGGGAAGAGGGACCTAACCCTGTCAACCATAACAACTCCTCCCTTGGGGCAGTCATTAGATCAGGTGCAAAGTGAGGTGCTTTAACTCCTAACCCCAAGGGCCACAGCCAGTGCTCTAGAGCAGTCACCTGGAAAGCACAACTTTCCTTGGCTTTATTTGTTATGCTAGATTCTTTGTTCTTTCTGTTTCCCTTCCCACCGGGAATGGGACTCCAAGCACAGAAGGATTTCCCCATCCTACTCACAGAGGAATAAAGACAACAAAACATTCCATTCTATCCACAATGCTTGAGAGACAAACACTCCTAAGGGAGCTAAGGTTGCTAGCTAACCGCTTCGCAGAGGTTGCTCCACCAGCCTTCCCAGATCCCTCAGAAACATCCCTAAAGTTCCACACTAATGTATGCTCTGAAAGTCATCCTTCTCTGACATAGGAAGGGACTGCAGATGAGAAAAGACTCGGGGTACAAAGACATCTTAGGAAAAGAGACAAGCGTCAGAAAGTTGGGCTGTGGCTGGCAAGAGGCTCTCTAAGTGGAACACACATGGACATGGTTAATTCCAAGAATAGCCCCCAAAGAACAAGAGATACCCAGAGGGGAGGTTTTTCACCGACCTGGCAAGGTTTATGCCAAGACTATTATGGTCACTGGAGGGGGACAAAGGCATAAAATAATGCTTTGCCAGGAAATCAAAGCAAGAGAAAAGAAAACCCTTCACAGCTACAATGAGGTATCTGGCCTCACTGTATTTCAAATTGAGGTTTCCAATGCAGTTTTGTTCTGTTTTGAAAGGCCTAATTATACTGATACTCCCAAAGAAACATGTGACATTGAGTTTATTAGCATGTTTTCCAGAGGGTTGGAATGAATTAGAAGCTAGACCAGTTTCATTCATATTATTTATCCAATATATATTTTGGCCATTCTATTTTGAAACTCTGAAAGTAGGAGCATTCATATTTATAGATCTCCATGTACACATAGAAATATGTAGAGAAGCTGCCAATATCTGCCTTTGGCTGCACTTCCAAGGAAAACGGGAGACTTGCACACACACAAAGAATAATATTAAGTCTTTGGATCCATATAGAACAAACTTGGGGAAACACAGAGATTTCAAGTGGTACCAAAAGGCAAAGGCATGGATTTGTTGAGTTGTTTATTAGATTTATGAGACTGAACTTTTTAGTGATAGCAGACTCCTCAGAGAACCCATGCAAAATAATGATTAATTAAAATAGATTGCAAATGACATTGACTGTCAGATATTAGCATCAGTAACTTGCCATAATAAAAAGAGGGCTTTTCTCGTTGGGACTTTGCCAATCAGGCCAGACAGAGAACATCTTAGAAATGAAGACTCTCCCTGGGAACCTCTGCTCCTCTATCCCTGGAAGCTAGGTTTCTATACTACACCTGGGATGTTTCAAGGGTTGGTAATTGTGATGGTGCTGTGTGGGGAAGGCTACAATTTCCAGGAATGGGGTGGAATTATTTAACAATATTCAGAGAACTGTGTCTTTACTTAGGAAGCACACAGAAAAGGCAGCTGGAACCCACAGGACGTTGAATTCTCACAGTTCACACCAGCGAACAACCCCCGGAGTGCCAATCTGCATTCCCAGAGGAGCTAAGAGGTACCCACAGGCACACTACAACTGAATATTAATAAGCCCCCGGGAACGGACAGCATAAAATCACCTGTGGTATCACGCACCAAACCTTCCCTGGCTGTGCTGAAATCTAAGACCTTATTCAGAGAAGCACCCTTTTGGGTGCTTTGATTTGTAGAAAAGGATCCAGAAATCACTACTTTGTGGCAAGAATGGTGTGGCAAATGTGGAGGGAGGATGATGGGGCTGACTAGGTTTAGCCAGCAAGGATTTGTTTGGTAATATAAGCTGAGAGATCCATTTGTAAAATTGTTTATTTTGAGCTATTCCACCCTGTTTTGGCTAGGATATTTCTGGATATGAGAACTTCCTCTGTTCCTGCCTTCAAAACCATCATTTTCTCTTTTCTCAGCTTTCTTTTGTAGTGCAAACTCTCTCATGTTCAAAACCTCTGCAGTTCAGAAAGAGGAATAAGCCATGCACTGATAATGTTGTCACGTGACACAAATGATTGAATGATTGGTTCCCATATGTACAAAGACACAGAACCATTGAAAGCACACAAAGGAGTCGTTGGATGCTCATCATCACTAGGAGGACAAGGTTCCTCTGGAAAGCGGAGTGGCTCCTCAGCTCAGAGAATGATTGGCAGACTTAAAAACAGGAGGGACCCAAACTAGATAAATTCTTATTCTGCTCATCAGGATGAATTGGTTCCCTTTGCTTGCAGTCCTGAACGTACTAACAGCGCAAAGGATCTACAAATGTCCCACAATGTGTGTGAGCTGGAGAGAGATGAAAGAGACTCACCTTACCATGGATCCCCTGGTAGGTGTTCAGCATTACTGAGTCACTATTGGTGTTCATGATACATTGTCATGGTAAACACTCTGATTCACATTTTCCTATAAACAAAGACCTAAGGGGATAGGGCAATGTGTGTGCTTGATTCTGCTTCACTGCTTTAGTCTCCCTTATGGAAAATGACTATCACTCAAAGAGCCAGACCAGTCTCACGTCAACATTAATCATCTGGAATCGTTGGCACCTTGAGAAACCTTTACAGTGGCAGCTGATTGTCCCAGCTCCTCAGGCTGAGGCCTTAGCAAGGAGTGTCTGAAACAATTTATATCAGACTTTTCACTACTGTGAAACTCAAGATGAGCCTGCGATCATTTCTATCTCTGCCCCATGGTAAGGCCATCCACGGCTGGTCTAGAAGAAGGACCGCTGTGGCTGGCGCTGATTGGTTCATGTACACACTCCTGGGAATGGGATCTGTGCTAAAATCCAGGGTATTGTTTGGTCCAAACACTAAGCCAAATGGCTATGATTGGCACCCAGAGGCAGGACGGAAATTGTCCTAATACTAAAGGCTGTGATTAGTACAAGACAAATCATTGTCACTAGCCCAAACACCTCTTCTCGGGCTATGTAAGGAGGCTCTCGGGGCCCACTTAGTAAATGGGCTGGGAGACATAGGCCTGTAATTGCTCCCCTGGGGCTGCACTATGAGGCCAATGAAAGGACTGATTGGTCTTTTCTTGCCTACTTTCTGTAGTTCTGGCTGAGCAGGTCACACAGATAAAGAAGACACAGGGACAGGAGAGGGGTGTTGACAGGAGAGCGGCAGTGGTGGTGACAGCAGAGCAGTTAGCAGGTCAACAGGGAGAAGATATGGCAAGGAGGTGGGGGGGGGTACTTAAGAGATGAGTACCTGATTCAAGAGAGGTAGGGCATGAAAATAAAGAGACAGTAAGGAAGGACTGGAAACTGAGACTTCAGGGGGGAAAAGGTCTTCAGAAGCCAGAGGAGAGTGTCTACAGGCCTCCTTACCAGCAGAGTTCTCAAGAACTGTCTAGTCACTAAGGCCAAGGGTCTCTGACCCAGGACAAATAGCTATAGCAATGGCTGGTGCTAAATGCTAAAGGAATTCTGACTTCCCAGGTTATCCCAAGAGTTATAACACTGGATGATGTTAGGAGTTGAGGAATCCCAAGACTATAGGCCTGACTGGATGCTACACCACCAGCCATAATTAAAGGCGTAGGAATCCAAAAACCTAGACCCAAACAAGAGCTATAATATTCATGGACTTAGGGTCCCAAAAGGAGAGACCTGCAGGAGGACCCTAATACAAGTGTTATGTAACATTGGTGGGAAAAGGGGCTCAGTACCAGATAATTGCAAAGACACCATCTGATGCTACCACTGCTTGCTGATGCAAAAGACTGAAGAAAACAAAAGCCACCAAGGACCAGCATTTAAAAGGCTTCTCCTTGCCTACCCACAGTTTCTATCTTGACAGAGAAAAACAGACAAACAAAAGCGGCGGATTGGTAACACCAGGATCCCTTCAACGCTCGCTTTTCACATACAGCAGCTTGGGATTTACATATAGCTGACACAAAGCTCTCATATACTTATCTCCCAATTACATATGATACCTAAAATAATAAATGCTATGCAAGTGATAATTGTATTGTATTCTTTAGAGGCCATCAAGAAAAGTCTAAATATATATAACATAGAGGTAAGGCTTTGCCAAATATTTTTGACCTATGATGGGTTGAATCTAGAGACCGGATCCTTGCATATGCAGGACCAAGGGGCAGAGCAGCAAGCTGGTAGGCAGAACCCCAAACCCTATCCTCACAGCAGCTCCAACTACAAGGCTACAACCGAGTCACAGGCTTTCTGTCTGCAAAGTTGGGGAAAGAACTAGGAGTAAAACGTTTTTAAAGCATTTATACAAACATTGTTTTAAATCAGCTCTTCCCCTAGCTCCATTATCTGAAGTAAATAATAAAACCAACAGCAGTGCTAGGTGTGCTTTACACCAGCTGTTCTCAACATGTTGGTCTCAAACCCTCTTGGGGTCAAAAGACCCTTTCACAGGGGTTGCCTAAGCCCATCTGAAAACACATATTTACATTACTGTTCATAACAGTAGCAAAATGCTGTTATGAAAAACGATGAAATAATTTTATGGTTGGGGTCACCACAATACAAGGAACTGTAGTAAAGTTTGGACCATTAGGAAGGCAGAAAAACACTGCTCTGGAGCATGTTTCCTACAGCGCCTGGTTCTCGATGTTTCCTGTGAATATCACTTTAATCTTCACATTAATCTTAATATCCTACAAAAGGTTATAAACTGCACTAGAGAGATTAATATATTTCCGCCCAGGCACACAGCCCCACAGAGGATCTGGGATGGGTAACCAGCAGCCAAGCCCTGATCTCACATCTGGCTTCTGCAAGGATGAGACAGTGAGCGTTTGTTCTGGCTGAAAGTTTGTAGTTCTGCATCATGGCTGCTCTAGACAGCTAACACACTGGGGAATAAGTGCATGGATGTGCTGGACAGGAGTCGGATGAGAACAGTTCTGAAATAGCGTGAGGAAGAAGACAGACCTTCAGGAAGAAAAAAAATCCTTCAGCAAAACGCTCCAGATGCTGTGGGGAGCATGAAGGACCAAAACGTCCTCTGAATGTTGTCTGGATTTGCCTCTTCAGCTTCTTGTTGAAGTCAGTGTGAGTGCAATGGTGGAGGCAGAGCCACTGCAAGTGTGGACAGTGAGGAGGGTAGACCTCCTTTTAGAGCTACACAGTGATAGAAAGGGAACCTAACTATAGGCATTTAAAAGGAGTCTTCTTTGGGGTAGCGAAGTATTACGTCTTCACTATGGAATGGAACTTGATTATGGTTAAAGATATAATGTGATGTAATAATAGGAAGTTGCAACATGGCCATTTTCCCTGCGCTGCTGGAGCAGAAACGCAGATATGAACAACTTCTTGTTCCATCACTACTCTACGGGGAACTCTTCCTGAACCAACAACAGAATTTTATTTCAGGCCCAGATGACTCTGAAATCTGTTGGTGTCAAGAGGCGAGCTCGTACAGGAAATCCTAGGCCCCTATTGTCTTCGCATACCCTCTGCCTCCCACCTCTTCTTCCCCAGAGGGTTAGTCCATCTGCGTCCTTTTCTTTTGTATTATTTCACAAACTAATCTCTGCTGAAATGATAGCTGGACCTGCTGGCCACGGCTAAGCACATGATGGTCCCCAGTAGAGAAGTCGAACCATGGGGGTTCAGAGAATTCAAAACAAATCCTTGGAAAGAGGAGCTTTTGTAGCTGAAGATCTATTAGGATGAGGGACTTGTCTAACCCCCTCTGGATAGCATCTACCCTCAGCCTGAGCCTTAGCCATGTGCTTGCTTTAAAGACACTCCTTCCCCAGGTGCAGTATTTCGGTCTGACCTTGAGATTTCAACAACAAACACAACTCGTGGCAACTACAGCAGATTTTGGAGTCAAAATTCTGGTCTGGCCATTTTTTAATGAAGTAGCCTGAGGAAAGCTGTATAGCATGGCTAAGGCTCAGGCCGTCATCTCTAAAATCATGTATCAATAAGTTTCACATCTAAGGGTTGCTATCACCGTTACTCAGGAAGACAATGCGACCAAAGCTGCTCTCACCTGACATGACATTAACTGTCCTCCAAGTGTCAGCGTTCTCTGTGTCCCCAGTACAAGCACCACTCAAAAAAGTCAATACATAAATTAGCCTGCTTCACTACCATTTGAAATTTTGGTGATGAAGAAAAAAATTATTTTCCTACTTTTCAAGACATAGTTTCTTAAAATACAAATATAGACTTGGAAAATGTAGATGAGTTGGGAAGATCCAGAGGATGGACTGCAGCACTCAGAGGAACACTTCCCATGGCTTTGTGGAATTCTAGCATTGGTCTCTTCTAGTGTTTGAGAATTGCACCCATGCACATTTTGACTAGGGATGTAGTAGGATTGTGGTACCGCATGGAGCAAGTGTACGAGAAGAAAAGCCAGCAGCTTTATTCACCCACTTGCCCATAGTCTCTGCTATGGTGCTCTGCTTGAGACAGGACCCTCTAGGCTCACGTATCTGGATGCTCTTCTGAAGCCTGTAGAACTGCTTGGGAAGAATTAGGAGATGTGGACATTCTGGAGGAGGTGTGTTACTGGGATGGGCTTTACTGTTTTAAAAGTCTATACCATTCCAAGGTATACCCCCACATCCTACATCGTGGTTGTTGTCTCTAAGCTGACAACTACATCGCCAGTACCATACTGTCCCACCTGTTCCCACGCTCCCTGATATCATGGTCGTGGACTTACCCTCTGAAACTGGAAGCAATCCCCCAATAAACTCTTTTCTTTTATACGTAGCCTTGGCCATCGTATGTCATCGTGTGTCATCGCATCAGTAGAATAGGAACTAGGACATCTGCCCTCTGGGGATGAGGTCAGCATGAAGGAGAGGGCATGGCTTATAAGTGAAATGCAATAGGGTTTGCCCATTGTGTGGTACCTCTGAATCAACATAAGACTCCAATAAACACTCCAGAAACATCTAACCTCACAGACTGTAATGATCAAGACAACCACTTTCCTGAACCAAAGGATCCTATTGGCCAAAGCTGCCAGTTCCCATACAATCTGCCACCATGGCAATATCTGTTATGAGATATCAAAAGATAAATCCTAATCTCATGGGGTTTGCACATGTGTATAGTTAGATTTTCACTGAAGCAGCGCACAAGAAATTTAGATTCACATCTGGAATTACAATTTTCACCTGTGTTTTCAGTAGGAATGTAAAAATAACTACCCTACTTAAGCCATTTGGAGCCACACTCTCAAATAATTTCCAATTTTATATAGTGAAGTCCAATAGAAAGTTGAGCTTTAAGATTTATTTCCCATATATTATTTTGTGTTTACCTAAAATTTTATATTTATATATAATATATACAAGTGTATGTGTATACACACATATTTAAATAAAGTTGTTCCACTTAGGGAAATAATTCTCCTCCCAAAGACAATAAATTATCTATCAAAATTCCCATTTTCAGTTGTTGTAAATGGGAGTCCAAGACAACCCCAAAACAATGTACTCTATTGGTGTTGCCCATGGGTGCCTCCCAGAATTTAGTTAATTCAATCCCTATTGTTGACAACATATTTTATTTCAAATATAGAAGTTAGAAGAATCTACCTGGAACTGACCTGGAAGCATCCTTCCCAAGGACTATCTCCCATAGTGCTGGAAAGAGCCATGCAAGATGCCAAGGGAAAAAGCAAGTAATAGTCTTATCCAGCTGCAAAGCCTATGAACCACAGTAATCAGAATGGTAGAAAATCCCTGAAGGTGCAATAGTGGCACCTATAGTTGATGGTAACCAACAGTCATCTAATTGGATTTAAGGTCCAGTCTATAGGAATCAGTCCATGCCTGATATGGCAAAAGTAGGTCACTACCAATGGTTGTTGAGACCCTAGAGGAGAACCGACTAATGAAGTTTTCCTAAACAAGTATAATTCCTAACCACATTTTAAATACTCATTCTTATACCTAAGGCTAAGTATAGCTCTCACCGTTTATCAAAAAAGTGTATCTTTACAGCAGATGGGAATTGTTAGAGAAATCCACAAGTGATCAAAAAGCAGAGTTGATGTATCTGCAACACGACTCCTATACTGAAGACTTAGGGGCAGCTCAGGTGAATGAACAAAAAGATAAACATCACAGAAGAGGAGACAGAGGATAGTAAGAGTCAAAGAATCTAGACTCCTACTGCTTGATGGGATCTTCTATATATAACAGGAAACTGTACCCATGAAATCTCCGCAATGACAGCCTAAACAAGGCCTGAAAGATGACAGCACCTTCTCACACATTGGTGTGGATGAGGGAAATCCCAGGTCATGTCCCCAATGGAGAGCTGTGGGAAATTAATGACTGCTGACAGAGAATGAATCGGCTCAAGGTCTGATCATTCAGTGTCAAGTGGTCAGGTCTAAAGACTTAGAAACTTATGAGCAACCCTAAATGAACTCAGAAGGTTGTAGCTACATATTTATAACACACATACACACACACAAACACTTATATATATATGTATATAAAACAATAATAATGATGAAAGAAAAAGAAGCTATGAATTTAAGAAGGAGTAGAGGAGGGAGGCTAGAGGTAAATGATGCATACAATACTCATAAGCAAAATTATCCAAAAATCAATTTAAAATAATTTTCTAATGCCTTTTCCCCCCAAATTAAGAAATCAAGTTTTATTGTTTATTCTATGCCTTTGTTTCTCCATCTGAAAATATGAATGATTAGTTCTCTATCTAAAGTTGTATGAATTTAATCAGAGAGTATGCAAATAACTAGGCAATATATGAAATAGTGACTTGATTTGCCACCTTCCCCCTTACCGATCTATGCAGAATCACTGGAAACATACCTAATAATGACTTATCTTCCTTTAAAATGTTTTTCTCAAAATACAAGCCAACAGGAAAGAATCTTATTGCCTAGAAAGTCATTTCTTGACAAAGGTGAAACGATAAAGATACCGTTTTCTTGTATGCCATTGGTTTCTTATTTCCTCTTTCTGCCATTTGAACTCCAAACTGGAGGTAGGGAAAGATTTGGGGGAGGGAGAGAGGCTAGGGGCTGAGGGGAAGATCTTTTGGAGGGACAAACAGGGATGCCCTAAGTCAGTGGGGAATGCTCTTTTGAGATAATGAACATTTTCTGGAATTAGATAATGGGAATGGTTACACAACTGAATCTACTAATGCTGCCAATTTTGCTTTTTAAGAATTAGTCCTGTGTTATGTGAATTATACCACAGGAAAGATGAGATATTCTATGTTTGCACATAAATCACTTTTATATAAAGCTTGTTTCAGGGGGGAGCGCTAATCATTAGCAGCTGTCAATGTGATTTCCCAGCAGGAACAAGCTGGCAGCCATCTTGAGGCAAATTAGGATTCTTCTGGTCCTCTTCAACTGATAGTTTATGGTTGGGGAGGAAAGTTGTTTTACATGCCCCCCCCCACCCAGTGGTTCTTAAAAAGACAGCTCAAATAGCAGGATAAGAGCTAGATAATCTAACTTAGCCCCGCTTTACACATTATCAGAACGGAAATACTTGCTGTGCTAATACTCAAACACTGTCCTAGAAAATGATGGGAAGGAAAAGATTTCTCCTTTAAAGTGTTCCAATAATATCATGTGCGTAAGAGAATAAGAGGCTTGGGAAAGAGTTGTGTGATAAAGGACTTAGACGTTTTAAGGGACTGGAGAGCAAACTTGGGCAAATGAAAGTGATAACGCAGATGTCGGAATCGCGTGGCTACCTACACAGCTGATAGAATGATGAGGGAGAGAAGGAAATGTCCTTGAAAAAGTCCTTCCAAATTCCGAAGTGAGCCTTGGGTCCCTTGAGCAGAGGAAAATGCTTGAACAGAAAGACTGTGGCACAAGTCTGAAGCGAAGCATGGGTCCGTTTCTCATGGCAGTTAAGTGTGCAGTCCCTTTGGAGTGTGAACAATGTTATTACTCTGGAGGGGTTCCATTAGGATGCACACTGGTTCGTATTTTAGCTTAGTGCAAAGGTTCTTAGGAGTTTGACTTATTTCTGAAGAAATAAAAAGGATTTTTGAGAAGAATAGAAGTAGTCAACATTATTATGGGGCATCGACATGGCAATTTACTTGCAAATGATTTTTGAAACTACTGCTAATAATACACTTTATTGTATATAGTACTCTCAACAAAGTCTCCTTGGGTAATCAAATTAATACAAGGCAATGGAGAGGGAAAGGGAACAGGAGACCCTATAGCATTACCAGAAATGACTATAATTAATACAAGCACATAAAATAATCCAGTGGGACCAATGGACTACCCTGGGCCATAGAGTAGCTTACCCTAGATCTACTCATTTAGCATGGTTGGACAAAAAATGTAAAGTGGAGGGGTCCAGAAATACAAAGGAAAGACAATGATGCACAGATTGAAAGCTCAATGACAGAACTTCCTCCGTGTGCTTGCCTTGAGAGTGGTGTTCTTTCCTTACACACACATTGTCACACACATATCCCATGTCCAGCAGGACTCGGCCAGTGGAATACCAGTGCCACTGTTGTCAGAGTTGTGATGTCATTTTTATCTGGATGAAGAGATCAAGGCCACCGCTGTGAAATGTCAAATAGCACAAGGACAACACAAAAACCACTTGTGATACATTTAAAAGAAAATGACGGATCACCCATATGTATACGTAACAGCATGCCAGTCACACTAGAAGCATGCTTTCTTTAAACACAGTATGTTGGTAAATGGTGAAACCTTTAGGAGCGGTTGTTTCCTCACAAGCAGTGATAGTTCCTATAACTCAGGGAGAGAGCAGACTTTCTGTCTATGGAGAAAAATGAAGTAAGCCCCTACTCCCAGTAACGCTTTCAGAGACCCAGGATGCAAGAAGTTCTCAATGAGCTCAGTTGATCATCGCATCCAAGTCCTTCCAGTCTTCTACTTCCCAGGGCGCTAACTGGCATCCTTCTCCAATGTGGCATCCTTCACCATGTTTCTGGTAGAGAGGACCCTCTGTGCTAGACACACCTGTCATAAGCTGCCTACACTGACTTCGAAGGAACGCACAGGCCCACATTTAGAGCGTTTAAGCAGAATCTAGGCCACAGATGAGTCAGTGATGGGATTTTCTGAAACTCTGGTGCACCAAAGCTTGAAACAATTGAAAATGTGGGGGCTAAAGACCTTTTTTGGCCATCTCATGGAATTTCCCTCGGAAAATATAAAGAGGGGCTACTACTGCCTTGTCTATGGAAAAGTTATAAAATGTGCAGTCACAGAAGCACCCATGGCCTGAATACAAGACTGGCCTATTCCTGCATCACACCTCAGCAGCTGCTCAGCAGTGATCTTCAACTACCACCCGATATACAATATGTTATCCGGACCTCTTCCACATCCCCACGTTACTTGCTCACATCTATCTGCTTTTGAGTAATAAAGTCTTCTTGGTGTAAACCACCTGCTCCAGCTGTGACTAGTCTTCCAGGCTGTGACAAGTCTCCAACTGCAACCCCCACCCTCATCGCGTCTGCGACAGCCTCCTTGGTCTTGGGCTTGCCCTGGCTGCTCTACCAGGGCCCAACATGTCTGCCACTGACTCATTCATGAGGTTAGAAGCTATTCTGACATTACAAGGTAGGAGGAGAAACTTCTAAAATAAAGTAACTGGGAGCAATGAGAGAGAACGAAGGACAAGCATAGCTTGTGGGATTGACGCTGGCATCCCACGAGGGAACTGAAGGACAAGAAGTGAGCAGGAAGAGAGGCTGGCAGAGGGACTCCACATCACACCCTGAGAAGCAAACATACAGAGTAACTTCTTGACACGATAGCACATTTAAAAGGCGAACTTTGAAGATTATAAAATTTGTGAAGATTTAGGACTGCGTAAAAGTATGGCCTTACAAATGGAGAAGGAACTTAATTTTCAGAAACCCAAAAAGCGAAAGATAATACAGAGAATGATTTTACAATGAGAACAAGAAATTAAGGCAATTCTGTTCATCCTTTTTGATGCCCAAGTGAAACAAATGTATATACCTACAATTTCATAAACTTTGCTTTGTGTGTATGTGTGTGTCTGTGCCTGCACGTATGTGTACATGCGCCTGTGTCTATGTGTGTGTCTGCATCTGTGTGTATTTTTGTGTCTTTGTCTGTGTGTACAGTACCTGGAATCTATTCCTTTGACAAACTACCAGTATACAATCTAACAGTTCAATATTATGTCTCTAATCTTTACATTATATACTATATTTCCATATTTAACAACCCCATATGCAACTTTGTACTCTTTATCACATCCACCCATCGGCCTGTTTTCTCTGCCCTACAGAAACCATTGTTTTTATTTTCTATTTCTATGTATTCAATCTTTTTTTTAAAAAAAAAAGTGAGATTGTGCATATAAATGAAATTCTACAGTAGGTGCCCAAGTTAGTTCTGTATCTGAGTTAGTTCCCTTAAGAGGATGTCCTGTAAATTTATCAATGTCATTGCAAATGGCAGGATTCCCCCTTTTTTAAGTAAGTTTGTAACACACACACACATACACACAGATTTCTACTAATTTAGTTCACTAATTTGACAATAAAAAAATGAGTTATTTTCTTGTCTTGCTATTATAATTAATTTTGCAGGAATTTTTACAAAACAATTTCAATCTGGTTGTACACACCTGTAAATTTAACACTAAGAAAGTAGAGGTAAGAGGAACACAAGTATGAAACTAGCTTGGGCTACATTGTGAGTTCAATGTAAAAAAAAAAAAAA
>LOEQ01000612.1:112415-126952 GCA_001685075.1 Bramus lutescens | reverse complement strand
GAGAGAGAGAGAGAGAGAGAGAGAGAGAGATTGGAAAGATGGTTCAGTCAGTAAAGTGCTTGCTGCTCCAAGCATGAGGACCTGAAGTTGATCCCTAGCACCCATGTGAAAATGTCAGATTCAGTACCATGTGTCAGCCCCAGAGCTGGGATCTGAAGGCTCGCTGGATACTCTCAGTCTAAACAAATCTGCGAGTTCCAGTTCCAGTGAGAGACTCCATCTCAAAAAAATAAGATGGAGAACCATTCAAGAAAACACTAGATGTTGACCTCTGACTTCCAAAGCATCACACAATACATACATACACATACACACACATATATATATACATATATGTGTATACTCCCCACACTCATGAACATGCACACATGAACTTGCATGCCCCAAAATATTTAGATGGGAAAACATTAATACACCTAATACCAGCTAGAAAGCCAAGAGCACACCATCATGATGAAGATGAGTAGCTATGAATTGGGTGCTTGTGTGGTGAGAGGTCTTCACTGGTTCAGGAAAACTCAGTCTATCATTTTATGTCATGAACACCTCACTGCTACTCTCCCTTGGTGTTTCAGGAAATACGTAAGTGCTACCTGATGACTAACTCAATTTTTTTAATAGAATGTTTGTTATTGCGAATGCCATGTTAACTGCAGTTTGTCATATCAGGCAGTAAAGATATGCAAACTAAATTTTATTTTAAGTTCAATATTACCACCATTTAGAGAGGATGATTGGCAATTCTGAAGCATGAGGAAAACATTCACCAAGGATTTCAAACTTATTTCTAAATTCATTCATTATTTATTCCATCTGTTCCCTGGGCTGTACATGCATATTATTTTAACATGGTTCTATGGTTCTATTTCTGTCAATTCCTTGATAGTTTTCTTGGAGGGCTATTTAGTGAGTTCAGTCAATATCCACTGCCTTATAGATTTTTTTTTGGTTGGGGGAGACTGGCTGACATTCAGAGGGGAAAAAATATCCAATTCTTGTATCTTTACGATCCAGTGGCAAAGAATCACTGTTGTGAATATGACCTGTATGTTAACTGACTCTAAGTCAATGTATGTTTGTAAGGGAATACAACCTGCTTTCCAGATATTCTTTAACAAAACTACAGGAGCCTCCTTGGTCAATTCAAGGAAAATTTAAATCCCTAGTTGAGTTTCCGTGGTTCTGATTAATGCTCCTGCTTCTCTCCTTGACAAGAATAATGAACATCATCCTTCATTCGCTCCACAAACAACTGGGAAAATACATGGAGCAATTGCAAGCAGATATTGGACAGCAGGAAGGCTCAGACTGTGATCCTGAAACAAAGAATAAGGCCTGAGACGCCAGTGTTCTCCCTGGAGGCCCTTTCCAAGCAGTACTATGGTGAGGTGGAATCCAAACCAGCATAACAGTCCCACTGAACTAAGGAAAAAGCAGGGTTTGGGCTTTGGAGACTTGAAGGGATTTACAGAGCCATACCCAGGAGAAGAGAACTTTGTACATGGAGTCATCACTGTTTCTCTTCATTTGTGGAGCTCTTGTGTCTTTGTTTGAACACCAAGGTGTATGTGCATTGCGTGAGACTTCACAAGGTGTGTGAATTGCAACTTTGGGAAACCCATCAAATTATCATCTCTAAACTCAAATCTAGAGGATATTTGGAACCTGGCCAACAAAAGTGAAAAGTACTGGTTGACTACACCATAACCTTTGGTAGAGATCCCAGGTGTGGCATTCTTAGAAGGACTAAAGTAACTCCATATGAAAATAATCGCTAAGCAGACTGTCTATGCCTTCTGGACACAAAGGAAAAGAATCTCTGAGAAGAAAGGCAGGGGAATTGTTCAAATCAATGGTCAAAGCGAAATCTCCTCAAAATATGACAGAATCCCAGAAGAGCTGTGGCATCTCAGTAAGGGACATATGTTGGAGTGACATAGTCCAGATGCTTTTTCAGCGCAGTCATGATGGTCCACATGACGAGACCTATCCATTGAATTTTTTAGAAGAGAAATGTCCATTAATACAATGTTTTAACATCCATCTTCCAATCAAAATGTATTCAATCAGAAAAGAAGCAGGAAAACACATTGCTCCCCATTTTGGTGAGCTATGGATCCCTGCTGGGCTCTGTTCCTCAGTGGTCCCTGTGCTGGGAGCTCTGTTGCCACTGGCATGTGACTGAGGTGGTATACATTCCAAGGAATATAACCTAGTGGGGGTGATTAGATCATGAGAGTGCCACCCTCAAAGGAGCTAATACCTACCTCACAGTTGTAGTAAGACATCCTGTGACTAGGTTAGTTCCCCAAAGAGGCCATGCCCCATGCGTGACTCCTGCCAGATCCCCTCCTGCTTTCCTTCTTAGCCATGCCATGATACAGCCTGTGGTACACACCAGGATGCAGGCACCATCATAGAGCACTTCATGTTACTTGACATTGTGGCAACAAAAACCAGACTAAGATGATCCCTAAATAATTTTATGTGGAAGCCCTTCCTGTATTGTTATGACAGAAATCTTTGCTGAGGATGGCATAGTTTAGGAAAACAACCACTAAACAGACTGTCTATGCCTTCACTATGACCCACTCTGGACATGGAGGGAAAGCGTATCTGGGAAGAAAGGCAGGGGAAATGTTCAAACCAATCAAAATACCACAGTAGACCAGGAGGGCTGTGGCATCTTTATACTACACATCTGTTGGAGTGACACAGACTCCTGCAGTTTTAAAACCATGACTTACTATTCCTGTTTTATCTATCATCAGGTCAGAAATGTTTTGGTAATGTGCCAGGTGATTGCAAAAGAGGATACCATCCCCCAAAAAAGATACTAGAAAAGAAGGAAAATGCATAGATCAAATTTTATAAAAGAATAAAATTGGGGAGGAAAATGGGTAATATAGCATCTCAGAAGAGGACCTGATTATATCAGAATATTTGCTTCAAGGTCTGTCTTCTAGTCACCGGCAGTGTGAACATTTCCTTATGAATGTATCCGGGTCGGAGCTTGGGAACAGGTGATTACGGTTAGCTATGCTCTTTCGAAATTACTAGAATTAATAAGATTACATAGTCTTAACAACCAAAATAAATCAGTACAAATGCTCTATAAAAGATTTTAAAATTATAGCTATATCACTAAATTGTAGAGAGAAAGAAGAATAAGGATAATGGAAGTAGGGAGAGAGGAGGGAAGGGCAGAGGGGTTAAGAGAAAGAGAATATTTAGAATATTTTGAGCACTCAGAAAAATAATTTTAAAAGTTATCAAAATTGATTCAAATATATTGAAAATTGCACTATAACAATTAAGAAACTAAATCAGAATAAAAATATATATTCACAACTTAAATACTAGAACTAGGGAAATTTAAGACAAAATAATTGTAGTTGTTATCAGCAAGTATTATTACTGGTAGGCCTATGGCTTCAAAACATAGAATAATTTGTCAGGCATAATCACAAAAAATACAGAAGAAGTAAAAGGTGAGTCAGTGAAATGTGGATATATTTAAATGACTATTATTAGATAAAACTGTTCTGTGGGATTTAAGATATATTTAAATGTAAAAATGCATGACCATAATAACATAAAAATACTAAGGGCCAATTAATTAAAGGATTCTCAGTTTCAGCAATCCTTAGTAATTATTAAATTACCTAGACAAAAAAAAGATGCATGTTATAATCTCTATGAAATGAAAATGAATGTAAAGTATAAAGAAGGAGGAAAGTCATATTTTTGAATATATTTGATTAATCCAATTAAAAAACATAGAATGGAGCAGAAGGACATATGTGACATGGAGGGAGAGAAGCTCATCTAAAGGAGGGAAACAACCAACAATTCAGCGTAGCTGTGACATCTGTGAACCATATCAACAACCAGCGTGGCTTGATAACCCTACAGGTGCAACAGCATCACACATGTCTTGATAGTAACCAACAGCTCTCTGGACTGGAGCTAACAAGCGGGGATCCCACTCAACAAGAGGGACATCATGCCTAGTACTGGAAACCAAGATAATGAATCTGTGCTAGTGAAATTGTAGTCATTGAAATTCCCTAAATCAGTACAATCCCTAACAATCTCTAAAAATTTTTTCTGTATACTCAGATAAGAGTAGTCTTTACCCTTGTGGCATTCAAAGATATGAAGACCATATATGCGGGTGTGTGCATGTGTGTGGTGCATTATGTGGTGGTCTGTACAGACTATATATATGTGTGTGTGTGTGTGTAAGTATATATGATTTTGTGATAGTATCTGTTGGATCTCTTTCTCCATATATCTGATCATAAATGTATAAAAAATATCTTTTTCCATTCTCAGTAGGTTCTTTGTTTCCTTACTTTAATGGATTTTTAGTTTGTTTGTTGGTTTTCGTTTTCTTTGTTTTGGTCCTCAGGCTCAAATTCAGCGCCTATTGCATGCTGGGACATGAAATTCAAAGCACTCTACTTCAGAGTTACATTCCCAGGCTTTTTAATGGTATATTTTTATAAACAATTATTTAATTTCTGTGGAGACACAGAACTGGCTTAGAGTGCAGGCTCCTCCTGGGACAGATGAGACAAACCTGGGAAATGGTTGCTTGGCAAACCAAGAATAGATGAAAGCAAACTTTCTCTGCCCATTTTGCAAACGTTCTGTCAGAATCTATACCCTGAATAGGGAAGTGGCCATTGAGCTCAGTTCTTCACGTTCTACCAGCTACAAAGGAGTGCTTTGCTTTTGTATACTTTTTGCCTTGTTTCTATGTACTTCTTTTCATTTTTATTACTATTATTGATTGAGGTATTGTTTCTTGCAAGGTGAGGCAAGAGTTTCTCATGATCATGTACGTGAGTAAAGGGGGGTTTCAGAGTTGAGGTAATGCTTTTTAGTCTGTATAAAAGGCCATACAAAATAAAGCTTGTTATGCAGCTGTTCACACTCTGCATCCCCTGTGTCCTGATTTGCGCAAGACCCTTGCCCAGGGACCCCAATGCACTAGACATTGACAAATTTGAACATTGTCAAATTTATAACACTTTAATTCTAAGATTAATGATCTTTTTGTTTCATATAAAGAAATATTTGGATACTCAAAGTCTATCAATATGTCTTCTTTTATTTTTATTAAGCTTTTCTTAATTTTCATATTTGGAGCTGAAATTGGTTTTGTGTGTTATAGGACTTTTTATTTTAGATTCACAATTTAGAGTGGATTAACAGACTTAGAACAATTTTGCCAGATAATCGCATATACACAAAAATAGTACAATATATAATTCTACTTCATAAAGTCAGAAAAGATAGGGAAGGATGTTACACACTCATCAAAGGAAAAATCCAGCAAAAGGAACCACAATTTTAAGCATTTACACACCAAACACATGGGCACCGAAGTTCATAAGAGAAATGCCACTACAACTTGAATCACATATTGACCCTCACATGCTGATAGTGGATGACTTCAATATCCCACTATCACCAACAAACCGGTTATCCAGACAAAAACTAAACAGAGAAATTCTGAAGTTAAATAATGTTGTAAGTCAAATTGACCTAGCAGAGATCTACAAAATCTGTCACCCAAACACAGAAAAATATACTTTCTTTTTATCAGTGACATAAATTTCTCAAGATTTCGTCACATACCTGGACACAAATTAGGTCTCAGCAGATATAAGAAAAATGCTATAACAGTTTGTATCATATCTAACCACCATGAATTAAAACTGAATATCAACAACAGAAAGCTTACAGACTCATGGAAACTATACAATTCACTCCTGAATAAAAAAGAGGTCAAGACAGATATTTAAAAAGAAAAGTAAAACTTTCTAGAATTGAATGAAAATGAGAACAGAACATGCCCAAAGCTACAGGACACAGGGTAGTTCTCAGGGACAAGTTTACAGCAATAAGTGCATATGTAAAAATATACAGAGAGAGATTTCATATTAGTAACTTAGGTGTATACTTGAAAGCTCTAAGAGAAGTAAAATAATACCCTCAAAGAGTAGATGGCAATAAGTAATCAAAATCAATAAAAAGAAAATATTAAAAATACAAATAATTAATGAAACAACAAATTAATTCTTTGAGAAAATCAGTGAGAATGACAGAAACTTAGCAGAAATAAAGAAACTAACAGATGTTATGACTCAAATGGTGCTAACAGACATCAATAGAACATTCCACAAAAACATGGATGAATATACCTTCTTCTCAGCATCCCATGGAACTTAAATTGACCACATGCTCAGAAATAAATCAACCCTCAACAAATAAAAAAAAACTGAAATAACCCCTGTATCTTACCGAATCACCATGACTTAAAGTTAGAATTCAACAACAACACTAATTGCCCATAAACTCATGGAAATTGACTAATGCTCATCTGCATCACTACTGGGTCAAGGAAGAAATAAGGAAATAAAGACTTCCTAAAATTCAATGGAAATGACCCCACAACATACCCAAACTTATGGGACACAATGAAAGCAGTGATAAGAGGAAAGTTCATAGCACTAAATGCCTACATGAAGAAGCTAGAGAAATCCCACAGTAGTGAATTAACAGAACAACTGAAAGCTCTAGAACAAAGTAGGAGTAGAAGCCTAGAAATAATCAAACTGAGGGCTGAAATCAATAAAATAGAAACAAAGAAAACAATACAAAGAAATCAAAGAGTCAGTTCTTTGAGAAAATCAACAAGGTAGACAAATCTTTACCCAAATTATAAACAAAAGACAGAAAATACTGAAAGTAACAAAATCAGAAATGAAAAGGGAACTACAACAATAGACACTGAGGAAATCCAGAGAATCATTAGGTCATACTTCAAAAACCTGTACTCCACAAAATTGGAAAATTTAAAGGAAATAAACAATTTTCTGAATAAGTACTACATACTAAAATTAAGTAAATACCAGATGAACAAATTGAATAAGCCAATAAACTCTATCAAAATAGAAACAATCATCAAAAATCTCCCAACCATAAATGTCCTGGACCAGGTGGTTTCAATGCAGAATTCTCCCAGAACTTAAAAGAAGAGCTAATACCCATGGGAAGCAGAAAAAGACAAGATCTCCTGAGTAAATTGGGAGCATGGGGACCTTGGGGGAGGGTCAAAGGAGAGGGGAGAGGCAAGGAGGGGAGCAGAGAAAAATGTAGAGCTCAATAAAAATCAATAAAAAAGAAGAGCTAATACCAATACTCCTCAAATTGTTCCACACAATAGAAACAAAGGGAACACTGCGAAATTCTTTTTATGAGGCTACAGTCACCCTGTACTCAGACCACAAAAAGATACAACTAATATAGAGAATTACAGAACAATCTCACTCATAAACATTGATGCAAAAATACTCAATAAAATACTGGCAAACCAAATCCAAGAACACATCAGAAAAAATAATCCACCATGGCCAAGTAGGCTTCATCCAGAGATGCAGGGATGATTCAACATATGAGAATATGTTAATGTAATCCACTATATAAACAAACTGAAAGAAAAAAAACACATGATTATCTCATTAGATGCTGAAAAAGTCTTTGGCAAAATTCAATATCCCTTCATGATAAAGGCCTTAGAGAGAGCAGGGATACAAGAAACATATATAAATGCAATAAAGGCAATATACGCAAGCCAACAGCCAAGAACTCAAGAAACTAGACGTCAAAAGACCAAATAATTCAGTAAAAACATGGGTTACATATTGAAATAGAAAACTCTCAACAGAGGAATCTCAAATGGCTGAAAGACAGTTAAAGAAATGCTCAAACTAAATGAAAGAAAATAAACCAATTCCATTGTAATCAGGAACAAGACAAGGCTGTCCACTCTCGCCATATCTATTCAATATAGTACTTGAAGTCTTAGCTAGAGCAATAAGACAACAAAAAGAGATCAAAAAGATACAAATTGGAAAAGAAGTCAAACTTTCACTATTTGCTGATGATATGCTAGTATACATAAAAGACCCAAAAAATTCTACCAGAGAATTACTACAACTAATAAACACCTTCAGTAATGTTGCAGGATACAAGATTAACTCAAAAAAAATAGCCCTCCTATACTCAGATGATAAACAGGCTGAAAAAGAAATCAGAGAAACAACGCCCTTCACAAAAAGCACAAAATAAAATATCTTGTGGTAACTCTAACCAAACAAGTAAAAGACCTGTATAACAAGAACTTGAAGTCTTTCAAGAAAGAAATTGAAGAAGACATCAGAAAATTAAAAGATCTCTTGTGTTCTTGAATAGGTAGGATCCACAAAGTAAAAATGGCAATCTTACAAAATATTATGTACAAATGCAATAAGATCCCTATTAAAATTCCAAAACAATTCTTCACAGACCTCTAAAGAACAATACTCAACTTCATTATGGAAAAACAAAAATCCTGAGATAGCCAAAACAATCCCGTATAATAAAGGAACTTCTGAAGGCATCACCATCCCTGACTTCAAACTCTACTATAGAATTACAGTAATGTAAACAGCTTGGTATTGGCATAAAAACAGACTGGTGAACCAAAGGAATAGAATCCAATACCTAGATATCAACCCGCGCACCTATGAACACCCAGTTTTTGACAAAGAATCTAAAATTATAAAATGGAAAAAAGAAAGCATCCTTAACAAATGGTGCTAGCATAACTGGATGTCAACATGTAGAGGAATGCAAATAGATCCATATCTATCACCATGCACAAAACTCAAGTCCAAATAGATCAAAGACCTCAACATAAAGCCAGCCACACTGAACCTCATAGAAGAGAAAGTGGGAAATAGCCTTGAACACATTGTCACAGGAGACTACTTCCTAAATATAGTACCAGTATTACAAACACTAAAAGCAACAATTAATAAATGGGCCCTCCTGAAACTGAGACACTTCTGTAAAGCAAAGGACACTATTAGCAAAATAAAATGGCAGTCTACAGAATGGGGAAAAAATCTTTACCAACCCCACATCTGACAGAGTGCTGATCTCCGAAATATATAAAGAACTCAAGAAACTAGACGTCAAAAGACCAAATAATTCAATAAAAACATGGGGTACATATTGAAATAGAAAACTCCCAACAGAGGAATCTCAAATGGCTGAAAGACACTTAAAGAAATGCTCAAAATCCTTAATCATCAGAGAAACGCAAATCAAAACCACTCTGAGATACCCTCTTACATCTGTCAGAATGGCTAAGATCAAAAACTCTGATAACAGTTTCTGCTGGAGAGAATGTGGGTTAAGGAGAACACTCCTTCATTGCTGGTGGGAGTGCAAACTTGTTTGGAAATCCATATGGCAGTTTCTCAGAAAACTGAAAATCAATCTACCTCAAGATCCAGCAATACTACTTTGGGGCAAATACCCAAAGGATTTACACTCACACCACAAGCACATTTGTTCAACTATGTTCATAGCAGCATGAATAGCCAGAACCATGAAGCAACCGAGATGCCCCTGTACGCAAGAATGAAAAAAGAAAATGTGGTGCATTTACACAGTGGATTACTACTCAGTGTTAAAAACCAATGGCATCTTGAAATTTGCAGGCAAATAGACAGAACTAGAAAAAAAAACTATGCTGAGTAAGGTTACCCAAGACACAGAAAAACAAATAAGAACTCATAGAGACTGAAAAAATGCATGACCCCAGAAACACACTGATGGCAATGTCAACATTCTCCTTTCTGCTTCTAACTCTTTAAAGGCTCTCAACCAAGTCTCATTTTCTCACAATCCATTTAAGAGAGTACAGACATAGCCACTTCTTCTACAAAAACTAAAACAGAATTTCAAAGTAAAAAGCAATTAAATGTTCTCAATTCTAACTGTACCTCTACTTAGCTTCCAAATAATGATCTATTAGTTATTTATAAATTGCAAAATGTATATTCATTGGGTTACTCTCATTTTTGCTGGGTAACAGTGATTTATGTTTAATCCATATATTTTAGAGTATATGTTGTGAAATAGAACACAGCCATGTCTTCAATGTTTGTGAGTTTATGTGTGTGTATGTGTAATATATATAAAACTTACTTGGTGATAAGAGTAAAATTATTGTCTTTTTCTCACCCTGGACTGTTTCATCAAGTTGTAAATGAAGTGATTTCTTGACTGCTATGCTCCTTTTCCTCCAGATGTAGCTGGAGCTAGATTCTACAGTTATTCACTTCATCTTCTAAAGGCTCTTTTAATTTCTTCTAAAGAATTTTAATTCATTTAAAACAATATGCATTGCAGTAAGAAGAGCATATGTTAGATGATTTTTCTTATTATGTTTTATCAATTTATTCTAGTATAGAACATGGTTACATGAATACCACAGAACACTCTAGCCGTCAGAGAACAGCTCTCAGGAGCCAATTGTCCTTCACCATGTGGCAGGTATCAAGGTCATGTTATCAGGCTTGGTAACAAGGCCTTCACTCCATGAGCCATTTTGTCTACCCTCAAGTGGAGAATTGTCTGAGCAATTGTAATCCAAACCAGTTAAATGCCACTTGCAGCCTTCCTTGAAAAAAATGAGATTTTTGAAAAAATTAAAAAGCTGACAGGTTATAAAGGACAAATACTTCAAGCTCTTTTCTTCTGGAGCCCTTGGGTGGAGCTCAGAATGATGATGGGGATGAAGGAGGATGAACCATGGGCAGAATCTCAGCCACCTGCCTTTCTATTGGATAGGCATACACCTGGGATTCAAGTGTACTTAGATGAACAAGGTGCTTGGCACTGACAGGAAGGGGCCAAGGGCTCAGAGTTCATAATACAGAAACATCACAAACAAGCCCTTGTTAGCCTCCTTCCAGTAAACTGATTATCTTCCATGACATCTTACTTACACTGATGGTTGAGGGTGTTCGGTGTGTTGATTCTTGTTTGGTTTGCTTATTTATTTCCCTAAAAAAAAATACTTTCCATACTCATTAACAAAAGAAACCATTTTAAATGAAAGAACAGAAAGCCTGAGAAAGATATGGGGGAGTAACCTCCTTGTGTTCTAGCATTATGTACAACCCTCTGCTAGACACTGGCCCAATGAAGCACACAGTCAATTTATGAAATATCAGTTTTCCCATTTTTAGATCATAACGCATAACTCAGACATATTACATAGTTTTCCTGGATCTCCTGCTGGTAAACAGGGACACTGGGAGATGACTTCAATTCTCTCTGATGCACTATCCCACCAAATGTCCAAGGTTATTGTTAAGAGCAGGATCCCAAAGGTTGTGTCTATCCAGGCTGTCTCACACGACTGTGTGAATGCTAAGCCATGAGTAAAGAGAATGGAGCTAGCACTATGACCAAGACATAACCGTACAGAAATGATAACTGAGTTAGCCATACGAAACTCAAGTCAGGAAATCTCATCAGTGCTCTCATCTGTGACGAGGGTAGTTATTTATTCATTAGTTTTATTATCTTCTTTACTTGTTCCAGATGTCACAAAAGAGTGGCCTGGGGGTGAAATCTGATTCACAGACAAGTTTTATTTGACTTTACCCATTCTTAATTTTGCACAGTTGCCTGCCAGCATTTTTTAAATAGCAAGACCTTTCACAGGTGAAAGTCGGATTTCTTGCTTCCCTTGGAACTTCTGCAAATCTGGTATTGGGTCTCAACACCCAGTTCAAGAGAACATGCAGATGCATGCAATTTGAAAGGGACTGATCTGTCAGGCTCACAGCTGGCCCATTCTGCGTATTCTACCTTCCTGCATGGCTCCAATGCACAGTTGAATATGTGTAGTCTGCTGAAAAATGAAAATGCATGGAGGTAATTCTAAACTGAAAGTCAAATCAAATGGACAAGATCCTTAACAATAGACATCCTGATGTTTCTGATGTGGGACTCCCCTCTGCATGTTGTGAATATGTTTTATTGACATTGGTTGATAAAGAGGCTGCTTTTGGCCGATGGCTTGAGTAAAGCCAGGTGGAAAATCTGAACAGAGATAGAGAGAGAGTAGGCAGTCAAGGAGAAGCCATGGAGCCACTGGAGGAGAAAGATTCCCAAGTGCAGGTACTGGTAAACCCTGCGCCCTGTGGTCAAATATAAAATAATAAATATGGGTTAATTTAAGAAGTAAAAGCTAGCTAGACATATGCTTAAGCTATTGGCCAAACAGTACTGGAATTAATATAATTTCTGTGTATTTATTTAGGGTCTCAGCATCCAGAAAATGAATGAGCAGCCTCCGTCTACATGTTTCTAACAAGACTAAGAAATATTATTTATTCCTTTCTATTTGAAACACTCTGAGTCTATAAACATTAGGAATCAAGACTGGAAGGCTAGACATCTTGTCTCTACTCAGGAACCTGAGAAATAGTCAACAGCCTTTGCTTGAATACCTTGGGGAAACCTGTTCATTTTTCAAGTGGCTATACTCCTAGAACCTTTCAGCAAAATTGAATCCAAATACTCCCCTCCCATAAAACTTGCCATCTACCGATTCAAGCTTGGACCTCAAGAGCCTACATCACTCAATGACCTGTGAAATATTTCAGAAGTCCTTTCATCCCTCTGCTGAGCTTTCTCCTCAACCTATAACATCAAGTGCTTACTTAATACATCTTCCAAGAAATAGCCAATGTTATGCACAGTGAGATGTGTTTGACTTCAAACGTGTGTGACATGGGAATCGATGCAGACTCCCTAAAAAAGGAGGGATGAATTCTAAAGAGTTTCTCATTTTGTATTATCGCATCTTAAGAATGTGAAGGTCCTGATAATGAAAGATGGTCTTCCAAGCTGCCAGGACAGGATTCCTGGAGAGGTTGAGACAGTGTAGTGATTAAGGCAGGTGGAAGCTCTGGCTTCATCTCTGAACTACATACATATATTTTCTGCTTTTTTTCAATTCAACAGTGTCTTTAGGATATTTCTGTGTTGTTAACAGGTATATGTTCCTAGAATCAAAACAGCTCAAAAATAGTGTAAGATGGCATGGTCTAAACTGTCTCTCATTTTCCAGAAGTGGATTCTAAGAGCATCTGTGTTTGAGCTCAATATCTCTTTGTAATAGTCTTATCAAAAGGAGTATTACCATCCCCTATGCTGTGTTCCAGACAGGCTCTGAGAGCATCAAAGCCACCTCAGGTTAGGACAGGTGAAAATATCTATAGGACAAGAGATAAAGTTTGGAGCAGTTATGAGGTCAAGAGGACAGTCAGCTTTCTTTCATGCATAGAGTTGCAGGCTTGTTTATGAGTCTGGTTTTCACTATAGTTACCACTGGTATAAACTTAAGAAAGCTAAAAATTGATGTGACAGTGACCCAGTCCTTTCTAATAAAGCTTGAATACAGCAGGCACTGGTATTAGAACTATTTATGAGAGTTCTAGTTAAACAAAGATGGGGAAATGAATTGAAAATAAAATTAATTAATAAAGCTCATGAAACCTCTTTCTAGTTAAATATTATCAGATTGAAAGTTTTTCATACCAAAGTTGACCACAATATTTTCATAGCAATAATGTTGTCTACTCACTTCTGCTAAATTAAACTAAAAAGCCATCCAAAGTGAAAAAATATTCATCTGTGAGAGTTCAGCAAAAGATTAAGATAGTAGGTCTCCTAAATTAAGTGTAGTTCTGTTCCTGAACCAAATAAATTCATTTCCAGGTTCTAGTAAAACACAGCAAACACATCAAATTACACAATTTCTATTTTCTGGAAATTTAACGAGAAAGCATTACCCATCCTGAGGTTCACAGAGTTCTACAATTCTTGGAACTTTTCAGCAAAATTGAACACGAATGTTCCCCTCCCATAAAACCTGCCATCTACTGATTCAAGCTTGGACCTCAAGAACCTGCATCACCTGATGACACACCCCAAAACAGAATTTGGTGTCACCTGGTACCACTTCAAGGAACTATGATCTTTAATGTTTTGTGTTCACTCTACTTCTTTGTACCACCTCTTACTTCAGTTTAGGGGTCACCACATTATCATGACTCTAAGTCTATACTCTGGAGAGCCTGGCTCATTGAATTCATGGTTTTAGAGTTCATAGGCCAGAGGTGGGGAACTTTCCCTTTCAGCTGTAGTGAAAAGGCTTGATCACATGAGTTTGTTTCCTACCCATTAAACATGAGAAGTAAGAGCCTGTGGTCAGCAATTCCTGCAGAATAGCACTGAGGGGAGGAAAATAGTTGCTTGGGTGCTGCTGACAGAGATGTAATTGATGCTGAATGGAAATGAACAGAAGCCAATGCTGAAGTCACATTTTCCGCTCCACTCCTCTGCCCCGTTTCCCACAGTCTCCATCTGTATCAGTTACTTTTCTATCCATGTGATAAAATACCACACCCAAAAGCAACTTAGAAGAGAAAGCCTTCATTTTAGCTTATAGTTCCAGAAGCAAAGCAGTTCATCATGGTGGGAAAGGCATGGCAGCATGACCCCGAGGTCAGCCTACAGAAGAAACAGAGGGATTACATTTCATCAACTCACACAGGAATAATAGATGATAGATAGATAGATAGATAGATAGATAGATAGATAGATAGATA